>CAJNOQ010009653.1:0-10082 GCA_905250885.1 Didymodactylos carnosus
GCTAAAAAGTTATTAGTACTTGAACTCACTCTCATCTCATTTTTTTTCCGATAGTAGAATTCTGACTTAAAATACGTGTAACAAATGAAATCCAAAAATCGGATGTAAAAGGAAATTGTTTTTTCCTGAGGATTCTCTTAAGAAGAAAATGTGACCCAACTTGATACCATGATATTTGAGTCCACATCCTAGGGCGCAGTTGGCTTCTAGTTGGGACTCCCGTAGTCCAGGGAAAGATAAGTAAGAAATAATAAGTGATGAAATGGCACGAACGAGCTGAGAAACGTAAAGAAAAGTAGTTGGATCATTTTTGAATGATCGCTATATCTTTTTGTTCAGTACATATTTCATTTAGTAGTTTCTCTAATTCACATACATATGTTTCATATAAAAATTTTGCTAATAATGAACATGTATAATCAACAGCTTTCATCATCAACGATGAAACATATTCACGTTCATGATCTTCTACACGACGACGATTCATTTGTAATACACTAAAATCATGTTGTTTAAACATTTTATCTTTAATTAAATGTTCTTCATTAACCAATTCCTTTGTGTACAACTCAAATTCATCACTAAAATATTTTATTACTTTATTTGTACATTCAAAACGTTTTTCTGCTAATTCTTCATGCTGCCATTTAGCTGCATTATCTAACGTTGGTTGAAACCGTTCATTTTTAAATATATTACCCCAACGAATACTATTTTGCTGTTCAATATAATTTTCTAATCCAATACTATCGGTAATATTATATGGAATTTTTTTTTGACCAATTTGTATGGCATCTTGAATATCTCGTATAATACGTTGTTGTACAATGTCAACTGCTTGACCTAAATGTGTTTTGGGTAATTCAATACTAATATATTGATTTATAGCATTTGTAGCCATTTGAAAACCATCTAATAAATAATCAAATTTATTAATTTTATCTTTAATTATATCTATATCATTTTCATTTGTTTTTGTTTTTTCTGCTAATGTAACATGTGCTACTGTTGCAAATATATTTTGTTTTAAAAATCCTTTATTAATTAATTCTAATCGAGCTTTTTCATAATGATCAAGATATTGTTTTCTTGTAGGACATAAATCTAATTTTGTTATTATACCAACGGCACGTGTCATACCTTGATAATGTCCACTTTGAATTTCTTTTAATACATTTATTTCATCACGTGTTAAATCGGGACGTTGACCATCAGTTAAAAATAAAAATGCATCCGCTTCTCCAATAGCTTGTATTGCTGTATCACGATGTTGTTTAATAGGCGAATCACATCCGGGTACATCTTTCAAGATATAATTTTCACCAGGTAATTTATCAGTATAAATAGTTACACTTTTGACAATTGTTAGATATAATTCACGTTGAATGTAAATTCGTGTTCGTTCTATAATTTCATCTTTTTCACCTTCATCATTTGCATAGTGTTTTTCAATTATTGAATCATCATCTAAATGAATTAATTGAATATTTGTATTTGTTTGTTGTTGATGATTTTGTTGAATAGTGGATGCAGTTTCACGTATTTCATTCATTTTTTCTTGAAATTGTTCATCGCTTTCTTCATTCTTTTTCTTCAATGATCTTAATAATGTTTCAGATTCTTTTTGACTATAAAACTCAATTGTTACCAACAATTTTGGGTTTTCAAGATCAATTGGTCGTAATTCTGTCGTAATCTGTGTACATCTTTTGATATTATTTGGTAATAATTCAAAGCCAAGTAAAGCATTAATAAATGTTGATTTACCACATTTTTCTAAACCAGCAATACATATAACATTAAACTTTTTCTCATTTTTGTCTTTTAATTGTAATAAGAAATCTTTAGCCTCTTTCAAATATGTTAATGTACCATGATTATTGGATGAAATATTACGAAAATTTTCATCATCTGACAGTGGCACTGATGTATCTGTTTTATTACTATTCACTTTTGTATTTTTTGATGGTATCATTTTGACGTCAGCTAGACGATTTTCATTAGAATATTGATGAACTCTTTCAATAATCGTAATTGTTTGTAATGATTCATCAATTAAATCGGCTGTTTTCAGCTTTAATTGAAGTGTATCTTTAATATCATCATTTAACAAAACATCTTTCACTAACATGTTATGTTTTACATTTAAATTTGATTCTTTTAATTTTCGTATATTATCGAATAATGTTTTTGTATGGTAATTACTAGCATCTAGTGTGATACCTTTTAATTCTTTTTTATCCCATTTTTTTTTTAATATGATTTTAAAACACTCTTCGTCTTGTTGAAATTCTTCAATGACTTTCTGAGTCCACCGTTCGATTAAATGTAACATTTCATCGGGATCAACTCCATATTTTTTTATTACAACCTGACACTCTTTTTTGTCGGATTTTACTAGATGAGATGCTTGAGTGGCTGTTGATGAATATGGCTCGGTTGTATAACGTGTTAAACCGGTACCTGTATCCTTCCCCTGGGAACTACCAGTATGTTTTGATCTTGAGGATAACGACGATGATAATCGATCGTTAGTTGTTGCTGAAGAAGAAGATGATGATTGTACACTTCTTGTATTGATAACAGGATTAAAACTTGCTATATTAACAAGATCACTAAAAGGTTCTCCATTTTTCTGTCGCTGCTGCTCATCATTTTGCTTGTTTGTTCGATCATTCGTTTGAGGCATACCATTTGAGTCTCGAACATCACCAGTTTTTGTTATATCGACAGCAGAATCATGTTTTTTACTTACTGATCCCCAATTTGGTACTAGTTTAGCCGCGCTTCAGACAAAACCTGTTCTCGAAAGAACAATCATAAAGTTCTAGTAGCAACGATCAACCATATTTCGATCTCTAGCTCTAGAGCTAACATTTCCTGACTGTTAGAACTAACATTTCCTGTGATCATCGATATACGTTTTATTCGTACCGTGATCCTTGAGTATTGATTGGTTGTCCCATCAAACCACTGTGTAATAAATTGTATTTGTTTTGTGCAAGAGTTTATTGAATTAAATGTTGTTAGTAATATTGTCCAGTGTACCCTCTTAAAAATGATGATCGCACGAACCTTTACCAGATTCATAGCAAATCAGGCAAATTATCTTTCGTCCGGTTTGGAAGGAAACAGTAGGATTTATGCAGAAAAGATATTTTTTAAATTTATATAATGTTAAAAAAGAAAATCCATCAAAGTGAGCAATAAGAAAACGAAACAAATAAAATCCTCTTGTGGACTTTATTTATTCGAACAATCAAAGCTAATTTTAGCTGTATGCGCAGAAAAAGAAAACAAAAATGTTTAATCGACCCTGGCAGGGATCGAACCTGCAATCTCCTGCAGACGCTGAATATTTTTTTTCGCATGGTTGTAGAGTTCTGTTTGCATAGGCGATGANCATGTTCAATGCCATCAATATTCTGAGCTAGCACAGCACCTAAACCATAGTCGCAAGCATCTAACTGTAATAAAAATGGATAATCAAAATTTGGATAGGCAACTATTGGTGCAGAAATGAGACGTTGTTTCAATAACTCAAACGCTTGCTGACATTCTGGTTGAACGCGAAACTTGGATTGTGTTTTTCTCGAATGGAATTAAACAAAGGTTTTGCAACTTCTGCATAATTTTTGGTAAATCGCCTATAATAGCCGGTTAGTCCTAGGAAAGCGCTAACATCTTTTGTCTTACCAGGGATAGGAAATGATCTTACAGTTTCTAACTTTTGTGGATCTGGTCTAATACCCTGCGCACTTACAATATGACCTAAATATTTAAGTTCTTGTCGAGCAAAGAAACATTTTGAAGATTTTAACGTTATACCGTTGGTTTTAATGCGCTCTAGAACACTATGTATATCCTCAAGATGTCGTTCAAAAGTTGGCGAGTAAATTATTACATCATCCAAATACACTAAACAATAGTTCCACTTTAAACCTCGAAGCACAAGATCCATGAGTCGCTGGAATGTTGCTGGCGCATTAGTGAGCCCAAACGGCATCATATTAAACTGAAAAACACCTTCATGTGTTACGAATGCTGTTTTCTCTTTACTCTCTTCATCTAGCTCGATTGGCCAAAATCCTGACGCGAGATCTATGGTGCTGAAATAGTTTGCACCATTTAACACATCAGTGTATCATCAATTCTTGGAATTGGATACGTATCCTTCATGGTGATTTCGTTCAGTTTACGAAAATCAACACAAAAATGAAGAGTGCCGTCCTTTTTGGGAACAAGAGTCGCGGGACTCGCCCACGGACCAAAGCTCGGCTCACAGATGCCACCCTCGAACATATCGGCTGTTTGTTTAACGCATGCTGTCTTTTTCTCAGGGTTCAATAATTTGTATGGCCCTGTTTGATTGGCGTTGAATTACCAACATCAATATGATGTTTGACTACATTAGTACCACCTGGTTGTGAAGAGAAAATATCTGAATACTGATGTAACACATGCCTTAACTGTTTTTCTTGCTCTACAGAAAGATCGGATGATGTTAAATCGAGTTTTGAAAACAACTCATACA
This sequence comes from Didymodactylos carnosus, assembly GCA_905250885.1. Classification (NCBI taxonomy): domain Eukaryota; kingdom Metazoa; phylum Rotifera; class Eurotatoria; order Philodinida; family Philodinidae; genus Didymodactylos; species Didymodactylos carnosus. The sequence continues at coordinate 4,535 of CAJNOQ010009653.1, forward strand.
TTCTTTTAGAGCTTTAACGGCAGTACTTATAGTTCAACAAGAACGCTTCGCTGAGAGCTCAAAACACTACATTATTTTAAAAACAAAACTGAGTTGTTGAAAACATTTTATAATGGAAAACCTTTAAAACATTATAGCTCCAAAAGCAAACGTTGCATTTTGTAGGAGAGGGAGTAATGCAGTGGTTGTATATTACCACATCATTATGTCAATGGAAATTTTTCCAAAACAAGCGAAAAGGGTACTCTTAATGACACTAATTGTGAAAAAAACAAAAGCCTGTATAGTTTAAAGCTAATCCAAAACGTTAACAGATTTTACTTTTCAATGTGTCATCTATAAATGCTCCCTCGACGTACGTAACTCATAGACTACTTGTGAGTCCTTGTTGCCTTCTATGTGTATGGTAATTTTGTTCTATTTCTTCTTCACGTATTATCTGATGTCTTTCTTTTTGCTGTTCTCTCTTGAATGTAGCTAGATACTGAGGCTAATGTTATGCAAAGTCAATTCGATTACATCTTTCCCAACTATTTTCTAAACCTATATAAAATTAGTGTTTGACGGCAGAGTACATGTTTTGTGCCGATTTCTTCATATTCCGATACAAAACAACGCTTTCAAAGTGTAATATGAGCAGAACTAGTGTCGAGGCCAAAGATAAATATGTCAAATTGTTTTTTATGTAATAAGCATGTAAAATCTGAATCCCTACCTTTACCATGATGCATGAGGTACAGTACACAGCAACTTGGAGAAAATTGTGAATATATTTTTTTCTCCGCAAGTATTTACTTTGATAAAACTTATTTTTTCTGTTCTAAGAAAAAAGAAACCATTAACAATCCTTTTTGCTCTCTTCCTTTCTCCTGTCATTTGCTGTTTCAGACACAAATATGCGTCTCTAACTACAAATCCAGACTCAATATCAAAAGAATATTTTAAAAACGTTGGCTCCACTGTCCTGGGAGAGATAAAAAATGGCCTTATGCGTCTCTGTCCTACAGGTTAAAACTAACATAGCAGTTCTGTCCCTCTCTAAATCAAATATTTTTTTTTGCCTGATCGAAGAGGAGCTGGTGAATATTTGTTTTAGTTGTCTGAGAAGAAGGTTAATCAAAAACTTCAAAAGTGATCATAAGTATTATCAAACAGCCATATGATTTGCCCGTTTATGTTCCTTTCCTAGAAAAAAAAAGAAAAACGCATAAAAAATATGATGACTAAATATTTTCTCTTTCTTCTAATAATTATTATCGCTCTCTCATATCTTTTATAATGAATCACATATTCGATTTTTAATTAAATTATTCGTCATTGAAAAAGATGATAGTCATTAACTCGTGCACTTGAAGAAAATGAGTGGTGTTGACTATATAATTTTGTTATTTTCAGGCGTAAGTAATCGTATGACGGATAATAGTATTTTTAGTGGTTTCACTTCCAATTCTAAATTTTGCCTAGATATTTAAATTTCACGAGGATCCCTAGAAATTCTGATTACTCGACGTTTGCTTTTAGTATGCTATTTCTGGAATTTTGTCGATTGCGAACATGTTGTTGTAGCAAGGTGTCCCATATTCAATCTTTGTAAACCTCTACTCTATATAGATAAAGTTATTCTGAAAAGTGCTTTGAATCTTCAGCTTTTCTCGCAATCAGAACTTGTAGTAAATCGAATTGTTTCATGTTGTCAAAATGTCATTTGTTTTCTTCAATCAAAGTGTTGTTTGAATAGTTGAGTAGTTAAAGAAAAGGAATGTCACAGAGGATAGGTAATAAAACAGACATTACATATAAATATTTTTATTATCGATCAGTCACATCAGTTAACGGTCCACTAACATCATTTATAGGTAAATAATTCACTAACCCTCGGTAGAAAAGAAATCAAATCGCTTTCTCTTTCATCAATGGTAACGAAGATGATAAGAATCTGCTTCATTCATTAGCGTCAATGACAACAACTAATAGTAGGGAAATTTTAATAATTAAATAATTATCTTTAACAGCGTTTTTCACTACACCAAACTTTCAGAAAATCTTGTCCACATCAAAGTATCGAAATTTTGTTTTCCTTCATCTATCGGGGTTCGCGATATGTCGCCACCTTAAGAGGCAAAAAGTAGGGATAGCCTCTTACCAAAATTTTCATTCCGAGTAGATGCTAAAGAGTCCAAGATGGTTTTAAACTGATACGACGACTTGTAGCTGGAGATGAACAGAGTTCGATTTTTGAAGTTTTGAAGCGAAGACGTTTTCTGACTGCTACCAGAAGTGGAAAAAGAATAAGTCGAGCTTTGTCAGACCAGTAAAACTAAAGCACCCGCTTTAAACATTTTTAATTTCCAACGTTTCAATTTATTAAAAAATCTTTGTCAAGGATATATACAAACAACAAGAGAGAGGAGTAAGAAGAACAACAGAAATAAGACTAGTATAAAAAAGCGGCAGTTGTCAGTATGGTTCAAAGAACATTATTGATTTTCTTTAGTTACCCTCTGCTAGCTAGCGAATTTGAAAATATTCGACAGATTATCGCGAACGATTATTATTATAAACGAAATGACTATCCTCCGACTTTCGTGAACATACGTATTGGTATTGGTCTGACTAAATGACTCAAGAAAGACAAGAACAAAAGAACACAGTGATAGGACCAACGAAAAAGAAAATGTTTTTTGAGTTTTCATTTTTCGGTAGTAGTACGGATAGTCTAAAAGAAAACTGGCGGCGTTTGCAAACAAAATTCGACCTGATACTGATCCATGTTTTTATTTAAAAACACCGCAGTCGTCTCAAACATTCTTACAACTGAAAGAAAAAATACTAAAACATCGTCAGTTAGACGTTGTCTATAAAGCAAAATGTGGTGATCGTATTGATAGCTATGTCAGAAAAATTGAACGACAATGTCTTAGAAGACTTCAAGAACATGGTGCTCCCAAAAAACTCTTCGCCGATCTAGGACTTCAATAGATGAATGATGAAAGATTTGATGCCGAGATAGATGATACAGTAAAAATACAAGATTCGATCGATCCATTAAGGAGGAAAAAGAAAGTAAAAACTATTAAACCGTACTTACCCAAGCAAATATCACCTATGGGAAAAATCTAGACAAATTTCGTCTATAATCGGACGATACAAGACTAGTTGCGATCTAGATTACTAGTTGGAAAAGGGACTTTTAACTAGATGCGTCTGCAGGTGCGTCTAGCAATAGTTAAATCGATCGATTATCGGGTGATAAATCGATAGTTGCAACTAGAAAAAATCTAGTAATCGCCCAATTACTAGATTTCCACTGTCGTTACACAGTAGTTGCAATCGAGTAAAAATCTAGTAATCTAGATGAATCGGGCGATACTAGATTATTTTTTGACGCTTGGGTAATTCCATGTCGATCACCCCGATTGCAGAAAAACAGTTAAAACTGTCATACATATCTTTTCACATGGACGATACACAATCCTCACTAATTAACAATGCAAATACTATAGGAAATGACGATGACGTTAAGATAAAATCGTCTTTAGCGAAACATGAGAGTGCAACCGGACATAAAATTGATTTGGAAAATTTTGAAGTTATTGATAGCGATAAAAATTCATATTACTTGCTGATAAAGGAGAGTTTGATGATCAAAACATTAGAGCCAAGATTAAATTGTTCAACTTACTCTGTTCCTATGATCATTTTTCCAGAAGGAACGTCCATGTGAGGACATCATTTTTCCTCGAAGAAAACAAAGAGAGAAAAGAAAAGAGATAGTATAGTCAATGGCTCGAAACACGCATAGACGAACACAATTGTGTCACAAAATTCTTTTCTGTATATTTTGTTTTCTAGAAAAGAAAGGTTAGATAGTAAAAATAAAAATACTTGAAGAGAGAAAATCTTACAGTATATAACTAATAAAATTATACCAGTCAGTTTAAAAGTAAATCTCTTGTTTTCTGTGTATATTCTTGACAACGATTTTTTAATAAATCGAAACGTCAGAAATTGAAAATACTTAAAACTGCTGTTTAATTAATGTTCGTAATTTCAACATGTTAAAATACTCAGATATTTTAATGTTCGTAAATTCATGAGATTTATCTTTTTCTAATAACACTAACTGTCCTTCCCTAATTGTGAAATATACTGAATCTTTTTCGTTGGCAAAATTATATATCTAGTTGAAAAGCGAATTATCGACCTGTTAGCAGTTTCTCCGCTGTACGCGCTAACTATGAGATATACACATCAGTCGAGTCAGTTTTCGCTCTTGAACTGATCGCGATAGTTTTCTTACATAGAAGTTGAGTTCTGATGGAGAATTACGAGCAGAATTCCGACTTTTTCGCCTCAGAAAGACGAATCGAACGCGGTATGAATGAAGGTTTCATGTCTTTAAAATTATTTCTTTTCTGATCGTATTTTATGAAGTCGTTTTGATTACCAGCGATGTAAAAAGAACTTGATGTTTAGGGATCATCATTGCAGGATGTGCGGGAAAGAAAATGAAAGCAAAATTTCTAATCGAGCTTTTTTCCAAACTCGAATTAGTTCTTGAAAGTTTAAGTTTTAAGTCCAGTGCGGATCGATGAATTCAAAAACTTTCTGTTTCATACAAAGTTCTGGCTCTATGATATATTGTTTATATTCGGTAAGTTTCATTATCCGTAGACGACTACTTGCGTAATCCTAGTAATTTATTTCTGGCTCTGAACTGCAGCAAAAGTATGCTTAGCTATTCTTTCTCTGCATCAGTAGGTATTTCACGTTATCTCTTCCAATATTTTCACTCTAGTAGTCGAAAAAATTTTCTGTTTTCTCTCTTATGACTGGCTTATCCACAGAATATCCACGCCTGTTAGCCGTCTTTCCAGTGTTTCTAAGCTCTTCATAATGAGCCATTAGAAAATAGCGGAAAAATTGGTTTTTTCGATTATTCACTGGAAAAGAGCGTTTCTCAGACTTGTACCTAGTGATAGTTTGTGACAAATTTAATTTCTTAATTTTCATTTGCTACACACAACTCTGTACAACTCGATCTTCTTGGGAAAAAACATAAAAAAATGTCTTTATTTCTTATCATGAAGTCCGGCTTGTAGAAATCCGGCTGCAGCATATGCTTTTTAAGAAATTAAATTTAATATAATTCATGTTCTAAGCTAGAGTCGCGAAAATGCTTCCTTCATAGAGAAAATGTCAGTTAATTACATACATAATTTAATAAATATTTACATATTTTAAAAAACAGAGGGCCTTTGTGTTAGTGATTTAGGCAAAAGTTTTTATTTTGTATTTTCATGACAGTATAAAAACAGATTATCAGAAAAGAAACTTCATTTTCTTGTCGAACCATCGTTTCTTGTTGAATAATCTGAAAACAGTTTATGATTTTTTAATTATTCCATTGACTGTAAGTCTATGGTCATACGAAAAAGTACAAAGTGTTTGTGTGTTTGTCCGTACAGAGGTGTGACGGACGTAAGCACACACGGTGACGGACGTACATACATATAGTGACCAGTGAGTGTGACGGACGTACATACAT
>CAJNOQ010009654.1:0-10082 GCA_905250885.1 Didymodactylos carnosus
GTGATAAATCGCTTTTTGATCGACATCTAGTGGGTTATAGGTTATCGACCATGCTGATTCCGAATATGACCGTGGGGCTTCCCCATAGCTCTTCGAAGATCCAGTCTTCTGGAAAACCAGTTTTTCAGAAACCCCAAAAAATAACCCAAGTCTGTCTTAATAATACAAGATTGTAGCCAGCAAATTTCTGATTAAAATGAAACATCCCCTAGCTCTACACGATCTTTCTTTGCACAGTTATAGAATTTATAAGAAGAGCCCTAAATTAATTTTTTCCTTCTTATTTCTGTAGCTTTGAGCTGACAATGAACAATTTAGGCTCTTCTTATAAATTCTATAACTTTGCAAAGAAAGGTCGTGTAGAGCTGGGGGGATGTTTCAGTTTAATCAGAAATTTGCGCGCTATAATCCTGAGTTGCTAAGAAAGACTTGGATTATTTTTTAGGATTTCTGAAAAACTGGTTTTCCAGAAGACTGGATCTTCGAGGAGCTATGGAAAAGCCCCACGGCCATATTCCGAATCAGCATGGTCGATAACCTTTAACTCATTAGATGTCGATCAAAAAGCGATTTATCACCTCGGGAGGTTACCTGGTTAGCAGAGTTGCAACCGGTTGAATTTTTTCTAACCGGACCGGACCGGCCAGTTTACCGGTCGGTTTAATGCGTAGTGCAACCGGTAATAAACCGGCCGATTCAGTTTTGGAGTTCCGCCGGTAAAAAACGGGTCGATTCCATAGCAGATTAAAGTCCGGATTTTGTGAAAAAGCGATTTTTTGCAGAAAGCTAAGCTTGTGTATTTTCAAAATCTTCCTGTTATGGTTATTCCAGTATTAACGTGAGGTATTGAGCACGAAGTTCAACCCAATACGAAACGAAGAAAAATTCGCGGACTAATTTCTGATGGTGTATGAAGCTCAATAGGAAAAACAATATAGATTAATCACGTTTTAATGGAGAAAAAAAACTTTTTTTTCGGGCTAATATTTCATGAAGAAGGAAATGTTTTCGAACGAATGAATTCGAAATGTGAAAGAAAATAGTGGGAGAAAATTTTAACCTGTGTTCATCTATATCCGAAATTCGCCAGTGATAGGACAAATGTAAAATGAATTAATAGATCATTTTTGGATCTACTGCCTTTTTAAACCTCCCTTGGGCGATTCCAGTGGACATCTCGAACTTTTGTTATACAGTAGTCATCTTTCGCTTGCGATTCGAAACCGACAGCAACCGGTCGGTTGAAGTGTAATTAAACTGGTAAAAAACCGGTGTTAACCGGCCGGTTGAAAAGTTCAACCGGACCGGACCGGTAACCGGTCAACTGGCCGGTCCAACTCTGCTCGTTAGTAGTTACATTTAATATTTTAAATATTCTACAGGAATTAAGAACTGAACAGCGCGTGGTTTTTATCTCTATAAATGTTAGAAGAGAACAAGTACTCTCAAGTATAAAAGTATATTACATAAAACTTGTGAAAACTGGATAGTTTTTACGTTTGTTCGCAGAAGATCAAAGTAAATGCTTGATCTACAAATCAAGTGTACTCTCCTGGATGGAAATCATAAAAATCCTTCGTCAGATATAAGAGCAAGGATACTTAGTGTATATAAAGTAAAAAAAAGATTCTGTATATGAAAAGAATAGAATTAGCCTCCACCGCCGTCAGAAATATTTTTTCATAAAAGGTCGATATTGAGCTAAGCTTATGTTTGAATAGGCTGGAACGTCTATCCTAGAATCCACAGTGTTTTTATCAATATCAAAGACTTTTGAGGTCATCTAAAGAAGCCTAAAGAAACTGATTCTTTTTTAAATTCTGACATATTAGTAAAAGCGGAAATCATAAGGATTTCAATAATGTTAGTTTGGAGAGCAAACATTTCTGGTTAGAATTTGACGTTACGCAACTTTTGAGCCACGCTATAACCAAAAGTTATGACAGTTTTATTCAGAGCAATCTGTGTCATACACTAGCACAACTATATCTCAAAATCGGCTTTTCTCTTCGTCGCTCTGAGAGTTTCCAAAATTCTCATGCAGTTTAAATGCTAAAGAATTCGGTATCGTTTTGTTTTGCAGAGAAATGTTGTCATTTTGTCAATACAGAGCCGGATTCTACAGTTTCACTTCGAAAGAGAAGAAAAACTAAGGATTTCTGAAGAATTAAAAAGAGTTTTTCAAAGATTTGGATAAAAAATATTTCGCGTTCATCAGTAATAAGAAACTTCGATCCAGTACCGTTAAAGTGATAATATTTCTCTATAAAACCAAACTATCTCGCGTAGAGCCCTGCAGGTCACGTATAACCTGTCCTAACCTGTCCTGTCCTGGCAGGTTAGGACAGGTTTAGGTTACGACTTCGCAGTTTAAGATCAGTTATAGGTTACGAAAATTTTTACAGGACAGATTACAGATTACACTACCCGCACCCTGTTTTCAACCTGTAAAAAGAATATTAAGCGCCATCTGTAAAGGGGAAGAAATAAGAACTCGAAAAATAGTTTTTATTAGTCAAAAAAAATATTTAGTGCATCAGGAAGAGTATTGGAAACATGAAGACAGTCGTTGAATCCAGATGTTGGTGACGATATATTATTGATCAGAAATTTCAGAGATGTGTGATCTCCTGTTGTTGTTTTTTGCTGCATACGTGAAGGAAATGAGGAGTATTTACTTTATTAGGAAAAATTTTCGAAGTTGAGTACTCATTTTTTGCAGGACAGGACAGAACAGGTTACGCAAAAAATATTGCAGGTTAGGACAGGTTACAGGTTACGAGGTATAAGATTATGAAACGTTATAGGTTGTTAAAGTTTTTACAGGACAGGTTATAGGTTATGAAAAAGTTGTAACCTGCAGAGCTCTAATCCCGAGATCTGTAGCACCCAAACTGAGTGAGAATTTTGAGAAACATTAACTGACCCATTTAACCGAGTTTGATGTTGTTGAACGACAAAGTTGTGTAGAACCCCAAACTCTATTACATATGTGAAAATTGCTATGAATTGATCAGACATAACTATTATGCTACACCCAAGACTTTTTCTTGATTTTTTAAATGTCAGAAGTCCGGGATTTAATCGCTCGAACCCTCTCACAGATTTCGACTCTCTCACTTTTCGAACACCCTCACAGAGTTCGAGCACCAGAAGAAAAGTTGAAATTCAATCAACAAATAGAGCAAAGGCATCGAAAATCGCATGATTTCCCAAAAATCACATAGATTATCTGGACAAAAGTTTTTTGTACGAATAACAATTTTATAGAACAAATTCCCCGATTCAAAATGAGAGGTCACATGACTTAAGATTGTATCGAGCAAAAAGATACTGGTACCCTATAAAGATACAGTGTATCTGAACGGCAAAAGCTGAATGAACATTTTCACGAGTTTTTGCATCAGTGTGACGAGGGATGTTGAATCTACCAGCATATTCAATAGCATTTTTTCGATCAAAAAAAAGTTGAGAATTTGTAAAAATACGATGAAATTTCAAAATGTGTCTTGTTTTATCTCAAAGGGTCTACTGAATCGTCTGATATAAACAATTTGTTCGTTCATCTAAACTTCTTATGTAAGAAAATAACTAAGTGGACTGAGAATGATCATATAACTTCTGTTCAAGCACATAATCAATATATATAGAAAGGAAATTTCTTCTCGAACACTAGCTTTTTTCTTTATATAACAACAAAAATGGAACAATAATATCAACATTTCAATTCTCATTAAAACTGAAACCTTTTTGTACTAACCTTTTATTTCTGCTAAGATTTTCCCAATTCGAACAAACAATGTTTCACCATATTGCTGAAATGCCGAAAACGAATTATGATCAAGATGTAAAATAGTTTTCACTTGTTCCCATGTTTCTTGTCCATATTTGGCACGTATAATTTCAATTGCTGATTGTAACAATAAACCATACATATTGTTAACTTTAACGTTAAACTACGAGTTATGTACAATTAGTCTTCTGAACATCAAATTTTTTCCTGTTTATCATCTAATATTTTTCTTATCCTTTTTAAATTTTTGTCAATTCTTTCATACGCATGGACAACGATGAAAGAAAAAAAAAAGGAGAAAGAAAAGGAAATCTGAGGAAATTGAAAAATAGATTCACAACAACAATAAATATAGACAAATCAATTTTTGGAATAACGTTTCATAATACACACGAATATAATAATGAATTTATTATTCACTTATGTCATGTGATAAAAGATTCTATCTCAAAATATTTTTTCTACTGTAAGGTAACAACAGCAGCAACAACGACATGGTTTCTTGTTCAATGAGTTAAAACTTCACACGCAATTATAATATTAAAAAAAAAAGTAGAAGAAAATTAATACGACCAACTTACACTGCCGTGTCAATGAGTGTATACACTCTCCAATACCTATAAATGTTTCCATCTTTCCCATTAAGAAGTTTTCCCTCTAAGCTCTTTTAGAAAGTTTAGAAGAAATGAATTAAAGAAAAAATATCTTTTGCTATTCTCATGAAGAAAGCGTATTCTCTTGCCCGTTGAGATTATTGACAGGAAGTATAGTTTTTAGAACTTTTTTTGAGTACATGTTTCAAGAATCGACACGTTCTTATTGCGATAAGATCCTTAAGATTTTTTAAATAATCATTTCGAAAATATTTTTTCTTGTTTTCATTGAATTTAAAAATATGAAGATTTTGGCTTTTCAACTGATTTTGAACTAAACTTCAAACTGGTAAAGTTTTTTAGAATAGTCATTTGGAAAAGCAAAAATTGGATAGTCTTTTTTGAGTACAAGATCCTCTTGAATTTTTTATTTAACACAGACATCTACGACCACTGATACTGTTCACAAATTCGCATACGATGGGATAAAAGTTCTACAAACGATGGCACACAGTAGTATTTCACATAACATTGATCATTAAGATTATCGACATGAATAATCAAAGGTTTAAATATGAGACCACACTGGAATCTTTATTCCTCGATACAAAATAAAAGTCTCGAGTCTTTGATTAACAATCTTTTTAGACGTTTTTTGAGGGGTTTGCTCATATCGATATTTGGTCTGTTTTAGGATTCATTGAGACACGTTGCATCTTTTGAAAAAAGGCTTTCTGTTGCATCTAATCCATTTGCTAAACTCTTCAAGCATCATCAATAAATTAATCAGAGATCATGATTTGCCTACGAAATATTCTTCCGCCGTTTTAAGTTGATTTCAGTTATTTTATGAGCTGATTTGAATGCGAAAGGTTCGATACAATTTTGAGATTACAATAAATCAAATCAATATTGATAAATGAGACTCTAACTTATTCGAATTAGATTAGATAAAATGATTCCTATAGATAATAAATTATTTTTCAAACAGTAATTTTTCTTAGCATCTAAAGATTCGATATCTTTCTCAACAAACTCCTATATAAGCTTGTTTCATTTTGTATGCTCTTTCAAATGCATGCGTTAGAAAAAGTTTCTAATTTTATTCTAAAATTCAAAATAGCTCTAATTTACAGTGGAAAAACTATCATAAGAACAAATGACTTTGAAAATCAAAATCGAAAAAAGAAATTTTTTGCTTCTCTTCCATTTTCAAATGTTAATTCAAATGAAATCAATTTTTTAAATTATCCAATACAAAACAACAAAAATATTATCAAATGAGTATTGATAAAGTTATTTATTTAATAGAAAGTTGGTAAGATGTACTCTTTATTATTTACTTATTTACTATAGACTATTAGAAATCAATTCTTCTAAAAAAATCGACAGACATCCTGCTTTTTTTTCTCTAATCACGACAGTACTACGTGATCCATTAGTGTATAAATCAACCGTATAAAGTACATTTAGAGTTCAATATCGATTAGTGAAAACAAAATTGCCGTTCTAGTCAACTAGAAGACGTAAAGACTTTATGAGAATGCGTACTTATTAAAGGGAAAAAAAAATGTTTCGTTATGTAGAAGTAGAACAAAAATATTAGAAATACATAATATACTATAGCCCATAGAGCTTCTCAAAGTGACAGTAAAATAATATTAAACGTCAAGATTAAAAAGAATTACATCATTTAATTCAAATATATTTTTCTGGTAGGCAGTGCATTTTTTCATGTTTTATTGAATGAAAAAACTATCTATAAATGTAGACTACTCCTTAAGGTCTTTGTTTTTCTCAACAGAAAAAAGTGAAGATGTATGGTGATTTCATTAGTGACACTTACAATATACATTTTCATCAAAATAATATGTCAAATACAGATAATACTACGATATTCTTAAAACACTGACATTATACATCTCTCAACATGAACGTTCAATTCAATATTCAATCTATATATCGTAATCTATGAAAATTGTATTTTTTTTAATACAATGGCATGTTACTCAACATCTCATCTAACTTAAATGATAATAACATCATTCATTTGAAAAGAAATAGATTTTTTAAAGTGCACCTGATCAATTAATTCAAAAGAAGATTTTCATTATAGTATGATAATATAGTATAATTTACCACTTCACTTGATAAATAGATCTCTACAGATCAAACATTTTAAACAGTAACCTCGCTATACACAATCCATTGGAACTTTTGGAAATAATTAGAAATTAATGAAAACTAATTAAAAAAAGTCTCATATTAAATTAGTGTGCATTCACTTTTTTCTGATTAAAAATCAATTCAAATTAATTTATCAAGTTTAAATTAATTTGAATTGATTTTTAATCAGAAAAAAGTGAATGCACACTAATTTAATATGAGACTTTTTTCAATTAGTTTTCATTAATTTCTGAATTATTTTCAAAAGTTCCAATGGGAATAGTATTAGTAATCCAAAGTATTTCATAAAGTTATTTGAACAATAAGTGGCTCAATATGGGTCTAATAATAAAATATTTTTTCTCTATTCATATCAAAACTTAGAAAACTACTTAAAACTTTTTTTAGATAAATGTATACTCTTTTTAATTTGTAAACCCCCCTCCCATAGTAGAAGACCATCCCCTATTAGAAGACCACTGCCGATTATATAACTTGAAAGCCAAATAGAAGACCAGTGGTCTTCTATTATGTCCGCGAAAAAAATCGGAAAATGCCCTATACCTAGGGGAATTTTCAAAAAAATACCGTTGGACTACTAGCAGGCGACAAAATTTGACCGCAATAGAAGACCACCCTTTAGAACTTGACTTGAGAGACAAAATAGAAGACCAGGTGGTCTTCTATTATGGGGGAGGGGGGGAGTTAAAACAATATTTATATACGCAGATAGTTAAGAAAGGATAGTTCCAATAATATGAAACTATCAAAAAAATCTGTGCATCGCTGTGTTGAATGTTCGATTATACAAGTTTTTCAAACTGATCTTGTTAATTACATTCAGCTTCTGTTGTAATTTACACTTTCATCTTAAAAAAATCTATTTCCTATTTATCTCAAACCTTTATTCAACAGAAAAGAAACATCAAAGTTGAAACGGAATAAATTTTGCGTGCGTAAATGAAAAAATTAATCTCTAAATATTCACTTTTTCTTTCTAATAATCCTGGTAAAAGATTAATTGATATATGAGCAGACGTTTACAAACAAGAAAAAACAGGAAAAAAAATTAAGCATGTCATTGAAAATATGTACACGCAAACACAATAAATAAAGGAGAAAATATTTTCACTACCTAGAACAAATCGAATTGGCACATGACAAAAAAACCCAATCTAGAAGATATTTGTCTTGCTAAGTATACTACTTGATTACGTTATTTTTGACAATTTTCTCTAGTTAACTGTATTTCTCAGAAACCTTATTAAATGTTTCTTTTAATATGGCCGGATAGAGTTAATATGGTCGGATTCTGTTTTTTTCTAGCAATAAACAAGACCTAAGAGTATGTAGAATTTTCTATCTGAGAGCCATTTGAGACTAAGAAAACGAACACTTATTTATGCCAAAGTCCAATTTTATAAAAAATCTTTGCTCAATTCGATATATTCGATACATTTTGCAAATATACAATAATAATTATACGTTCAATAAGATTAATACAAGATAATTTATCACTTGTATTGAGTAATTGAAGTCTAAGTAGTTAAAATCTATCACATTCAACAATGGGATGGGTAGAATTTGATATCTAATTTATTAATCTTTTGGTTGAATTGTTATACTATCAATGTGTTTTTTCTCCCAAATCATTTTTGGATGTTTTAACTCGTACTGTTTGTGATTTATTTTTATTCTTTATTTAATTTCGTTCCAGTTGTTATAATAATTATACTCGATAGATGATGTTTAACAAACTGATATTTAACAGTAGGTGATCATGTCAGCAGTATTCTTAAGTAGCTCTCGAGTGTCGACTTACTCTTAGTTAAGGGCTGAGTTACTTCTTGATGTTTTAAGAAAACTCTTTTAAGAGGTACTTAACAGCTTAACAGTGCCGACTTAAGTTGTTATTTCGATTTAAATTTGTCGTAATTTCACGAAACATGATCTTACGTTAAGGGAGACCTGTTTTTAAAATACATTTTTCTCAGAATCGGTAGCATACAAATTATTTCTGAATTTTGCCTCGTTAACCGATTGGCACAGTGTCACGACAGAAAAGCTTATGACATTTGAGCCTCGACAGATGAGCAGGGTTGCCAAGTGCAAAATCCGCAGTTCGGAAAAATCCCGTTAAAATCGGAAAAAGTCGGAAAAAAATTGTATTGAAAATCGGAAGCATTTTCTCCGGAATACCTTAATAAGGTAAAGATATCAGGATTTTTCTGCTACAACAATACATGTTCGTTTTTTTCAACAGAAAAAATACATTCAATAACAGTTAAAAAAGTCTATTATCTGAAACATTGACTGTTTTTGTGACAATGGAAACAGTGCAATCTTACGATAAATATGAATGAGCATGTTTAACGCCATGAAATACAAATGTTGCTTACATGTTGGCAAATACATGTTAGCTGATAATTTATCTAATTCAGTAAATAGTGTAAAAAATGTTTCAGGCGAGTCTACAATTCTTCAAGAAATAGAAACAAAGCTTGAGAAAATAAATCCAAAGGAACTGGACTTACTTTTTGTTTTGTTTTTTATAAATTCTTGATGTTTTACAGTGTCTACATATTTATCTAGATCGTTTTTGTCTCCACCATAAACCGATCTTTGCTAAAAAGATTTTTTTTACTAGATTTATTTTGTCATATCCTTTTGGGATTCCCAATATATAACATATATTTAACCCATGAGGTCGTGGGTAATATTTCCGTCTCCACCTCCGCCACTTAGTAATTCTCCGCCGCTAGAAATTCCGCCAAAATTTTAGTAAATTTCCGCCTCCGCCCAAAATATAAAATTTATTTCTGTTCGAAATCATTTTTAGAATAAATAAATTTTAAATTTTTCTTATAATCATGACAGTCATGTGTGTTCCTCTCTCTGCATATATATATATTTACAGCTCGTTAGGAAGCCAAATAAAATTTTAATCAATTAATTAATTAGTGTGTTCTTTAATAGTATCAAATTCGGTCATATAATGCCTGTCTGTGAGAGGCTCAACCGTTGAAGGCTCACGCATCGGGAGGCTTAAATATATGTCGCGCCGTTAGTCTGTTTAAAAATTCGGGCCGAGATCCCGTAACGCGTTTGCTGTAGAACTCACGAAGTAAGACGCGGTTTTTGGCGATCACAATTCTCTCGCACTCAAACAAAAGTCAATCTTAACTCTCGAATATTTTACCGCGATCACTGTTTATTCATGTTTTTCGTCGACTAATAATAAATGAGTCACGCTACTTTTACTGCGAACGTGGATGAATCGCCAACTCGCGACGCGGCTACACGAGCCGTATATTAGTCCCAGTGCGATCCCTTTTGTTTTACTACCACCCTTATTCATTTCTGAAGATGACTAATTACTAAAATATGAAAATAAGTGGGAGTTACACAGTGGGCATCCAGGCGGACATTAGGCGAAAAATTAAAGTGGCTCATTTCTTTAATGTAACTAGTGCAAAATGTAGCCCTTGAAATTCTCTATCGAATGGTGTATGGATGTCTATTTTGATGTC
>CAJNOQ010009655.1:0-10081 GCA_905250885.1 Didymodactylos carnosus
TTTCACAATATTTCGACAGTCACTGCTGCCATTTTCAAGTGAAAAATCTCTTTTCACTTGAAAATGGCAGCAGTGACTGTCGAAATATTGTGAAAATAAATCTGTGATTTGAATGAATCATGATCTTCTCAGCAGTTCTCTACTTCATTTCACTACTTATACCAAAGCTTTGCATCCGCACACATGGGCGCGGACGGACGTTCTGTTCATGGACGAAAACGTTTTTCCGTAATAAAATACGACCAAATTATCTGGTTTTTGTCTTAGAAGCCCACTTTATTCTCTATATTCCACAAGCATACATTTTCACATTAAGAATATTTAGAATATCTAGAAAACCAAATACTTTCCAGCAGTTTGTTCCATCGCGAGCAGTCCCATTTTTAATGACTACGTACTTGTCTTTTTCCGTTTTCAACAGACGTTGTACTATACAGAACGACCAATTGCTATTCCCTCGTTCAAAATGAACATGTTGTTGCATGTTTTCTTCGGCTTTTGTGTACTGGTCAGTGGAATCGAGTGTTTTCAGCAAAGAGCCGAACTTGTGGGCACTCACATAGTAGGTACTATTTTCCCGTTCCTAAATTATTCTAAGTCAGGATTATTTTTAAAAAGATCTATCGTCATGGAGATCGTGCTCCCAATTCCCTGTATCCGACAAGCACCAGCAATCCATTCTTATGGCCGAATGGTTTTGGTCAATTGACGCCTCGAGGTCAACTTCAGCAAGTTCGGCTTGGGCAGTATTTACGAGAACGATACTCTGAACTGCTCAATTCGACCTATGTCGCTTCGGAGGTCAGTAAGAACCAATCATAGAAAGGCGAAATCTTAACATCTTTTTTTCATACGAGCACAGGTGACCATTCGAAGCACGGACTACGACAGAACCCTCATGTCGGCCTACTCGAACCTACTTGGACTGTATCCTACGTCGAAGAACAAGTTGGGCTCAATGCTATCCCGATTAAAAGAGGAAGACAAATGGCCGCAAGCTCTACCGTGGCAACCAATCCCCGTACACACTATGCCCAGATCGACTGATTACGTATGTAGTTTCAGAGGTATCTCATCCGGGCTACGCGTAATATTTGGAGAAATCATTCAGAGTTGGTGGGTCAAGAAAATAAGACTAATGGTTTGGTGCTTTGGTAATGATAGACAATTTACTATTCTGCGTCTGATTGTCATAAGGATAACATTAAATTCCTTGATTACAAGTAGTTTTCGCCTACTTCGATCTCAGTTTAGCTGAATGTCTTTGAAGAAAGCTTGCAATTCGAACGTTCAGCTTACATAAATCATGAAGCTGATCTGATCACGCTACATGTGGTCAAAATATGAAAGAATCTGTCCTATCGTATTTGCAAGGACAATTTTCTATCTTCTACTTTCCGATTACCTAAAACGTTTTGAGATAGGGGTTTTTCGAAGACTTTTATAAAGGATTGGCCACATACTTATGACCTTAGGTTCCGGAGATTTAATATATAAAGCATAGGATGTGTTATTTTTCTTTGAAAATGGGTATAGGTCGAAAAATTTCACGTCTAAGGTAACTTGGTATGAATTTGTTCTCCACCAGAACGCATGGAAAACCAATTTTCTTCGCAAGAAACTTCAACAGTTTTCACTACTATTGTCGCAAAATTATTTCGAAGTTTGCTTTGATTCGATGCGTTTGAGGGGGAGGGCAGGGCACAGTAGACAGTTTGGGCTTATGATGTGCAGGCGAAGTGTTTTTCGCAATAGACATTTTTTTTGTCTCTATTATTGTACTCCTAAGTCTAATAAACGTTAAAATGCAAAAATGTCATTTTCCTAAAAGCAATTTTTTTCTGAAAAACTGCCTGAGAGAGATTTTATGGCTGATAGTTTCGAAAAAAACATTTCCGCAAAATAATACTTTCCTACATCGTTCGAGGCAGTTTAATGCGCTGGTTCCGAATATGGCATTATTTTGTAATAGAAGTGCTTCTGAACCGAGAAAAATAGATCTTAGCTGGAAAACTATGGGGTTTTGGAAAACCTATACTAAAGCAAATGATCATTTATACTAACTGCAAATATGTAAAGTAGATACAGAAAAATGTTGGTAAAGTTTGAGCTAGGTTGAAGTTGGGGGTTAAAGGTGATGCACACTATACTGACCACAGCTATTGTGAAACAAAGTTTTTTATGACTTCACTATTTTAAGTCCAAACAGATAAATTTTTCCACTGTTATATAGATCAAAGTGTCTGGATTTAGGCTATACGTCATTCAAGTGTATATCCTTAATGGTTTAAAATTAAAAAAAATTTCTTGCGCATTCTTGTGTTTTTAAGCCTTTTTTTATAGTCTAGTGTATTCCCAAAAATCTAAGTGTTTGGAACGAAGCGTTTTGCGCTATCACAGCCTCCACGAGTCCTCCCATGACTATGCCACTGATGAGTACTATGGCGGAGTATTACTCCTATTTCAGTGCCTTTGTCAAGGATTTTCTGTTGATTTTAACTGGCTGGTTAAATAACAGGTGACTGATACTGCGTAACATAAAAGGTTCCTTTAAATGGAAAAAAAATTTTCTTCGTCTTTAATTCAGATTCAACAATTCTACTGGCTTTCTTTTCTAACGAGAGGATGTCTCCTTTTCAGGTGATGGGCACCAGTGAGTGTCCACGCTTCTTTGAGCTTCTCGAAGAATTAAGCAACAGTGAACGGATGCAAAACCTAACGAGACAAAATCAGGTAAAGCCTAGAGACATACGAACAGGAACAATTTTCATTATGAAATTTTCTGGGCAGGATTTCTTTGACCAACTCGAGATTTGGACAGGGTCGAAAATTAATGATTTATTTGATGCGTGGGTCATTGCTGATACAGTTGTAATTGAGGTAGTATATACGAGTGTTTCTATCAAACTAACTTGTTCTCTCTCGCTCAAGAACTTGTACAATATACAGCCATCATGGGCCAGCCCCTCTGTTCTTGCTCAACTTCAACAAATTCCTGACTTATCGTTTTACTACCTTTTCGACTCGCTTGAGATGAATCGGATCCATGGAGGTCAGTTCTCCACCCATCGAAAGATATCTTTCTAGTTCCCCAAATCAACTTTTTAGGTCCAATGATTCGCGATATAATGGACAATATTCAAAGCTTGATGACAAACAAGTCAAGTGGATGGAAAGCGAAAATCTACTCGGGGGTGAGTTCAGCTCACTCAAAATTCACTTTTCTTTTTCATCCATTTCGACTTCGTAGCATGACACTATAATTGCCGCGCTATTGTCCTTTTTTGGGAATTACATTCATCAGCCTCCATATTGCAGTACGCTCTTCTTCGACTTGTATCAGATACCAGGTAGGTAAATATGATTTTTGTTTCTTGATCTACAACTGTTCTTCCATTGAAGAAGATAATACTTATGCCTTGAAACTAGAGTATCTGAACGCGACGAACAGTCGTACAACTCAGACAATTCAATTACCGCGTAAGTTATTCACTGTTTATTGTCTATCATCACATAATACTAACTGGCAACTATCGATCTATAGCATGTTCGAGTGCGATGTGTCCCATAGAGATATTCACCAGGTGGCTTGAGAACAAACTGCCCAGCAATGATATGAACAAGGAATGCATGGCTCAGAGAGCTCATATACCACGTATGTAGCTGTGAGCTCATCCCAGTAGGTTTGAATTATACTTTCTTTTAGGCACACTTCCAGCCAGCCGTCATCTTCCTCTTTGGTGATCCTCTTTGGTAAAAGAATTCATGTTTTGAAAACCATATGTTTCGAGCGAGATTTGTAAAGAACAATCTTCAGGGTCTATGTTCTATGCAATAATGACAACTAAACGTTCATTCATATTTCGGTTGTTATCCTGTAAATATACCTATGAATATCTGCGTAATTATTTAAATAAAAAATGATAAAAAGTTCTGGAAAGTTGGTTCAAGAAATGAATATTTCATGTAGAAGTCGGCCGTCAATCAGACGACATGGATGGAGACGCTAGAAACAGATCAAGGACCCGATTTTTAGACGGCAGACGATTGAAAACAGGAGACAGCATTGGACAGATTAATTTATCGACTCGACCTCATTGCTACAGTATACGTAATTAAACGGACTTTAAAATGATATATAGCACATCTTTTCAAACTAATGTCTTCATAGAGTTATTGGTCAAACATTATCTATGACTATTTGCTTCCCGTATATGTAACCCTCATTGAATATAATAAATGAATATAGTTTTGTCAGCTCGCTTAGACCCGCAATGGTTTACATATAGAAAAATTCAGAATTGAAAGGGCTACACAATGAGCTATAATACACTGTTTTAAAAGTTTGCCTACGTAGGAATATTGAACAAATACTTGACAGGTATTTTAGTGATACTTTTCTTGTAACAGTTTCATCGTGTACAGAAAACACTTCTGAACAAACTAAGATGTCTCTGAGCACGTTTCATCAAACAGCATTCAATTTAAAGACCTGATGTCATCAAAATTAGCGTAATTAATCTGAAAAGAAGAAAAATATGCCGTTCATCTTTTTACCCATAAGTCTAACAACCTTATGATTCGAAAAAATCTGTTATAGCTCATCCCATAGCTCTTTCAATTCTGCATCCTTCTATGTACAAACTATGCCTAATCTGCGTCTGTAGTAGAAACAACAATCATTTTTCTGTGGCACTATAGGAAAAAGACCGAAATACCTGTCTCCTGCCAAGTATTTGTCCAGTATATCCACGTAGGCAACCTTTGAAAACAATGTATTATAGTTCATTGTGTAGACCTTTCAATTCTGCAATTTTCTATGTAAAAACTATTCCGAGTCTAAGTGAGCTGACAAAACTATATCTATTTTATTATATTCAATGAGGGTTACATATACGGGAAGCAAATAGTCATCACAATAGTCGGAGTGTCAACAAGGAGCTATTGCCACCCCCAGAAGTGTCAACAAGATGCTATTGCCACTCCCGGCAACGTAGCTGACGGGGTGATGTATGTACTATATGTACTATAGGTATTTTACATGTTAAAACAAAGAGAAATAAAATATAAGTAGTAGAAAAAGAAAAGACGTAGAAAGAAGTTATCTATCTTTTGGGGCTTGTACATATGTGAATTGAATAACTGAAAAAGAAAAGGGGTGTGGAGAACGTTCTAGGCGTAAAGTTACATTATCTTTTTAAACTTATGGTATAAATACTGTGTTAGCATCTTATTATTTATTCTTTCAGAAAAACACCATCTTCTATCATCATCGTTCAATCTGGGAGTGGCAATAGCTTCTTGTTGACACTCCTAGGAGTGGCAATAGACTCACCCATATCTTTAATGGTTTAGATGAAAAACATCTTCCTGCCTGCGCATTCATGTGCTTTTAAGCATTTTATAGCTTAGTGTTTTCCCCAAAACCTAAGTGTTTAAACAGAACTTTTGTCACTATCACATAGTCCATATATCAAAGTATATTTTTAAAAGCTCGAATAACATATGTATGGATAAACAGATAAGGTTTTGGTTTATTTCAGTTGTTTTCGAGATGAATTTTGTAAAAATCTTCTGGTAGTGCTTGAAGCGTTGCTAATGTACTTATAAATCTATATTTATGCAAAATATGTTTCAGCGTTGATCATTAAAAGAAACCTGTTCAGGTGATCCATAACGACAACTGAATGATCAAATGTTAATGACAATAAACCATACCACTGATGTATTAAATGGCTGTCTTCAACTGCTTACCGATCACCATCAAAAACTCCTTTCGCTAATGAGAAAACAAAACGATTTGAATAGGGGTAACTTCATATAGACCCTACCACCATCACATCGATTTAAAGTGCAGAAGACGAGAAACACATTTTCCAATGCAGTTTTCGTACAACCTTCGTTTTGATCTCAAATGAAAGAGGATGTCGAGATCTGTATAGATCAATGCAAAATATTCGTGTTAAGTTTTTGGAACATGTCTAAAAGATCTCCAGAAAACTCCGGTTTTCCAGCAATCATAACGGATTTGGAATATATTGAAAAAGTTTTAGTCCGTTCAATTTTGAATAAAACGAGACGTCTCCGAAGTTTCTAGCACCTTCCAGTAAAGAACTGTAAGGAAAATGGGGGAACGAGTCGAATTTTTGCAATAGGCACGAGAGTTTCAGCCTAAAAAAACTCTCGCCTTTCGCATTTTCCATTTCTTTACTGGAAGGTGTCAGAAACTTCGGAGATATCTCATTTTATTCATGAATAAACTATGGACTGGTAGATTCAAAAGAATTTTTGTTGTATTCGAAATCCGCTAGGATTACTGGAAACCTGGATTTTTTGAAGATCTTTTAGAACTGTTCCGAAAAATTAACACGAAAGTTTTTCATTGATCTATATAGAGCTCGACAACCTCTTTTATTTGAGACCAAAACGAAGATTCTACACGCGGAAATGCGCTTTCCAGAGGCTTTGCAATAGAAGGTGTTGCTGCTGGAAAACAGTGAAAAATGCGCTTTTAATGCGTATAACGTTTGTCTCTAGATAGCTAGAGAGCTGCGATTTCGACCACTGGAATCAGCGTGCAAAATTACATCAGAAAATGTGTGTCTCGCTTTCTGTACCATAAGTTTTGTATAACGCGGTAGGAGTCATATGGATTGACCCATAGGCGTCAGCTCCAAAATCAGAAATTTATCTAAGATTTATTTTATATTTGGTTCAATCAGGAGGGAGCGAAGTTTTTTGGGGTGTTGCGATGCTAATACATAATTCTGTAAGAGCGAAGACTATTTGTGAAGAGTTAAACAATTTGTAATTTCAGTTATGTATTCTACCCAGGCAATATTAGCTGTCTATGGAGCTATCTACGTGTCACCAGGCAACACTTTTTCTTATAATCTATTGGATAAATGTTTAAACAGACCTTTCTTTATTACTGCACTGCAAATATGATCACCCACTTTAATATCTGAGAATCATCCACTTTTCTGCATCATTTTTCCACTACAGAAAAGTGGATGACTCTGCAGACCAATCACTCAGTGGTCACCCACTTCATTAACAGTTTTCATCCAGCAAAGCGGGTGACACAAAATTCATTGGGTATTGTGTCCACCAATGGCAGAGGTGTCATCTATTTTTGTGGATTACGCACTGTAAATATGATCACCCACTTTAATAAATGAGAATCATCCACTTTTCTGCATCATTTTGCGCGTCGTCTATTACCTCAGTTCATTCACTTTAGAAATTGGCTACACGCAAGTGACTCAATCTTGTTTTGTAAATAGAGAAATTGGACTTTTATCGATCGCAATATTCACTTAGTGTTGAGTTTAATTGCTACTTTAAGAAAATATCTTTTTTTTGTAGGCGATCTTGATGATGATCGAATTAAAAGCTGTTTTAATTATGAAACACGAGATTTTATCATGGAAACTTACACAACGAAAAGTGCTATTGATTACAAAAATATTTCCGTAGCAGTTATTCAAAAGTATCCAAGATTAACAGAAAAACAAGGTTTCGAATTGGTAAGATGGTGCGTGTAAACTGCTACAAATATATGAGCGCTAATATTTTTTAGATATCATTGTCTACTCCACGGGCACAATGTTTTTATTTTATTTGTTTATATTAGTAAAACAGTATTTTCATTTAATGATTTATTGTCAGAAAATAACTTTTCCGTTAAATAAATAAATTTTGAACAAAAACAAATGAAAAATATCATATGAAATATATAATAAAAAAATAGAATAACGAGCAACAAAAATTGATTTACACAGATTGAAATAAAAAATATTGCGATCGAAAACGCTTTATATGTTTGAGAAATATTTACGCTGATAATTTGAAGATAAAAAGAGTAGTAAATATAAAAATATAACAAATTCTTATCCTGAGACAGGGTACGAAAAATTGGATTCACAAAATTTTGAACAGAACAATATTCTAGTTCATCATCACCGAGAAATTATTTCATTCTATCGTCTGTATTTTGTTGTTGTTTCTGATGATGTTTATTATCATTTGTGCTTAATTATTGATAGCGATGTGCAATTGTTGTTGTTGCTCATTGAACCTGAATTGAAGCATAACGACACATAATGATGACCATACAACGCCCATAATTAATGCTAATAAAATTGCTACAAATATTACAAATAAAAAGTATATTTATTTCATTTGTCGAAAATGTTTTTCGAAATTTATACTCACTTGAAAGAATGAGTTCACTTGTTCTTCATTTGTTCAATAAATATGTCAATCGTTTGTTTTAAATCGACCGGATAATCAGTGTTAAACACTGTAAATGAGATGAGAAATATAAACAGTGGATGATGAATTCCACTGTTTGTCGTTGACACGTTAAGTTTTATACTAGCCAGATACATTTCACATTTTCGGCCATTAAAGGCAAGACCATAGTTTACCGCACCCTAAAATAAACATAAGATCGATTAATTGTTCGAATTCACTGTTATATTCGCATACCCGTCTTGCACCTTGCAGAATGATTGGCTTTAATTTTTTTTCTTGATGGTATTGATGTAACGCGGCTAAATCAGTCTCATTTTGCTATGACAGAGAAAAACTTCATTGTCAAAACTTCGGCAATACAGTTAAGATTTTAATACTTACATTATCTCTTGCGTTAATTTTATATGATAAAATCAACTGATCAATTACTTTTCGAATGGCTGCCTTATTCACTCTATACTCAGGATCTAACTGAAGCAGCTCGTATTCGAACAAAATATAAAGCAAAACGAAACAATAGTTGTACATTATCAGGAGTCCGTATATATGTATGTCATACCGTTGCTTCACTAAGCAATTCTGGGTAAAGTTTTACTTTATCTTCCAACGATAAAGACTGATGTGCTTTGATCAGTTGACGACGTTTCAAATACGTTGTACGTTGTAAATTTTTAACATGCTCCAATATCAACGGATCAATGTTTTCCATTTTTTTACGCTTGTTCTGATTGATTTTTTCGGTTAATTCAGTTTTGAGTTTCTCATACGAATAATCAATATCAGGTGAGTTTATTTTTTGATTTGTGGAGAGAGGACTGGATAGAGCAATTGTGCGAACTGAAAAAGTGCAAAACTGTAGTTTTATCCTTCAGTCTAGTAATGACTTACTCGGCGGTTGGGTGAATATGGTTGACGCCGGTTGGGTTTGTTTTGCTAAAAACAAGAAACTTTCCATCTAACAGAATAAATGGAAGGAGTATATTTACCCAATAAAATAGGGACAGTTCGATTGTTTACATTTCTGATGAGAATAATCTTCGACGCGTTCGACGTAGTTGGAACTTGAAACGATGGCTGTTTTGTAACATGCGGCATCTCAGCAATAAGAGCAGTATTTTCTGCTGTTGAATGGCTGCTGGAATAGATGTCCTCCTCTTCATCACCATACCCTGTATTGTCTTCTAAATATTTCGCTCGAAGAGCTATTCGTTTGGCCACATCTTTTCGGCTCTGATAATATTGTTCCTTGCCGTTGTGAAGAATCATTGAATTTTCAATACCGCCGCCGCCGCCGTCTTTTATTTTTTGAGGTGTTTTCTCTTCATTGTCTAGTATGGATGCATCTGGTAACGATAAAATCGTTTTCTCTTTTGTACCTTCGTGGTGCACAGAGGTTTCAATAACTACTTCATTATCCACGACCCAACTGATCTTCTCGTGCTAAAAAAGAGCATAGAAAGCGAAAATTTACGCCTGAAACAGAAAGCCAGTTAGTTCGTACCTGCGTAGTATTGTGTGATACTTCAGTTTCTCCGTAATTCATTTTCAATTCTGTTGCTTCTTCTTTTATCAAATTATTGTTCAAATGTTGAATGAGAGTTTCGGATGGCTTTAAAAAATAGAGTTTTACATGCGTATCAAACTGATCGTATTTATTAGCTTACCAGGTCCGAAATAACAGACGCACTGGATATGTCTTCGGTAACAGTTGTTGTCGAATTTGTTTCCTGAGTCTGAAGAAAAACGACATTGTATTGGTAAATAAGCCTGTTAGAAAATTTATATTGACAGTTACTTGTTCTGACGTGATATTGACATTGTT
>CAJNOQ010009656.1:0-10080 GCA_905250885.1 Didymodactylos carnosus
ACGACTCACCTTTGCCACACTGCTGGAAATACCGTATGCGAAAACCTATAAAAAAGTGCTTTTGGATTCAAAAAAACTATGTCGGCAAAAAATGCCGCCTGCTCTATGAGGAAATGCCCACTGTGCCTGTATATAAGACATCCTACTATCCGTGCCAAAATACAAGAGCAGCGGTCAGTTTTTGAATAACTTTTGATAGAAAAGAGCTAGAGAGGTGCGATTTTCGCCATTCGAAAGAAAAGACTTGGAGGCATGTTTCCATAACCAAAGTTGTTTTTCTGAAAACAGGTTTTCTAGGAGATCTTTGGAAAAGTAGGTCGACTGTAAAATTTTAAATTAAATGTTTTTTTTAAAAGATCGTAAACAGGCGGTCAAAAATCTTTTTCGATATTTACTTCCTATGGAGACACATTGGAGTTTATACACACTCTCCAGCGGAGATGAACTACTACTTCTTTCTGTTCTTGTTGAGACGGGACGGAATGAGTTTTGTTTGAGCTGCAGCTTATATTAAATACATTATAACGAGATTTTTTAATTGCGAAAGAGCTTTATTTTTAAAATAAAGCGAAACGCGTCCAACATTAATTTATCTGCACTTGAACAAGCATTTAAACCAAAAGAGGGTCGAAACGTTTTCTGAATAGAGGACCTTTGACCTAAAAAGCGTTGAGACTTAAATGTGTTTTTGAATAAAAACTATTTGTCTTTCATCTTCCTTTCCTCACATATAATTGATAGAAACGAGTCTAGACCGGAAATCCAGTAGGTACGTGCCTTAACCATTTTTATATTATATTCCGGTCGTGGTTATGGAAACATGTCTCCAAGTCTTTTCTTTTGAATCGAGAAAACCGCAGCTCTCTAGCTCTTTTCTATCAAAAATTATTCAAAAAATGACCACTGCTCAATAGCTGTCGATGGACGAGGCGGTGACGAGGCAAGAACTGCACGAGGCGAAGCCCGCGGGGGAGCTAAAAACAGTCCATCGTCCACTTCTGCTACGTATGCCGTGCTTTAGTCACACTTTACAACTTGTAGTGACTGACCTTTAAAAGAACCGAGCTGCACTCGTTCTTCGTTGGTTAAAGTTGCTAAAATAGCGAAATACTCGTATCAGAGTACCAAATTCGCGAAAACTTTGGAAGGTAATAAATATTCAATACCGATTGCTTGTAAAACTCGTTGGAACAGTCAATACAATACTGTTATGAAAATAATTGAAATACCAGTTAATGCATTAAATGAATATTCGAAACACTTCAGTAAGGAAGAGTTATGTTTAACATCAAGAAACATTGCAATACTGCGTGAATTCTTCTCGTTGTTCGCACTTTTTACCGAAGCAACTGCACCAGCACAAAATTCTCCATCGATAAGTTTGGTCGCACCTAGTTTTCTTGGAATATTTTTCGATTTGGAAAATGAATTGAAAAATTGTTGTATTTATACGTCAAGTTTATGTAAGGGAATTGATAACATCGTTAAAAGCTCGCTTCGGAGATCTTTTCGAAAGATTCGATATTTCCATCGAAAATATGGTTTAAAAAAGAGATACATTTCACCTTTACAAAACTAATATTTATTTAATCCCACTATTTCTCGACGCAAAATTCAAGTTCAGTTGGATAGTTTTATCGAACCGTTCTGATCCAGTGAAAGAAAGTATGTGCCAGTTAATAAAAAAGTCAGTTACTAATTCTGCATTCCAAATTAAATAGTCGCAACGATAGCAGTAGTTCGAGTAATTATTATAATGCAGTAGCTGATGATTAAGGTGAAAGCTCAGACATTATTTCAGGTGAAAAACGAAAAACACTTTTATTCAAACCTTTATTTAAAAAAAGAAAAAAACCTGAGCACAAAGGGTTAAAAGAAACCCACTTTAGCACTATACACAGAAACACACACATGTAAACATAAGCCTAAAACATAACAAGAAAAGAAAAAATCAGGAAAAAAGAAAGAAAAAGAAAGCTTCATCTTATCTTTAAAGAGATGTTACACTTGCACTGTTGATTACAATGGTTTTATTGAACCTAATGATGCTCACACTAAAACTGCAACTCAATTTACTCTCATCACATGTAGCAACCACTTGATCGAACTTACTGCTGATACGTGGCAGATGGGAATCCAGGCTGCTTAAAGCGATTAGTCGTAGATATAAATTTTAAAACAGAATGATATATCTGTATCATATCTTCATATTTCATAGAGTCATACAGCAGAAGTAATGACATTGTTATAGTTGTCGTAGGCATTATGTCAACAATCTCAGAGAATAGCAGTTTTCGTTGG
Source organism: Didymodactylos carnosus (assembly GCA_905250885.1). Lineage (NCBI taxonomy): Eukaryota > Metazoa > Rotifera > Eurotatoria > Philodinida > Philodinidae > Didymodactylos > Didymodactylos carnosus. The sequence goes on from CAJNOQ010009656.1 coordinate 2,302, forward strand.
TTTTTGTATAAAAGACAATGGAGGAAAAAGTGTTCAAGTGTCTCATTTGCACCACATACACAGTACGGGTCAGCGGTGAGATTACTAATGTACAGATCATGTATTAGCTGAGTTCGATCAACTCGACATCGACAAAAATGAATTTCATCTAAGCGATTATTTGCAATGGGAAGCCTTTTCTTGACCGTTGTTTTAATTTTCTTTATAAGAGTTCAACTTCGTTATACTTCGTGTACTAAACGGTAATTCTTGCCAATCAATACGAGCTTGGTAAAAAAAAGATTCTCTAAACATTTTTATTCTGGAAGATGGCTGTCAGTGCTGATCATTTTGCTGACTACGAGTATTGTAGTTATGAGTAGGAACTGAATTGTTCGTTGAAGAGGATATTAAGTCAAACAAATAATTAGGTGACTTAGTCATTAATATTGTATGATATGTAACAGTTCTACTTCGATGAAAGCACTTCTTCATAGACTCCAGCCGATGTTCTTCAAGACCTTCTGATTAGTACTACCTTCCATAGCTCCTGTTACTGCTAACGCCGCATGATACTGCAGCTTTTGAATACGCTCAATATTGGAATCGGATGTGTTACCATATAGGATACTACCGTAATTAAAACAGGGCATGATGAAGGACTTATAAACCACGCCAAGTGCCTGACGACGTAGAATTCTACTGTAAAGTTTTAATAACCCAATTAGTTTATTCACTTTTTGCACCAGATAATCAACATGTTTAGTCCAGTTCAATTTGGGTGTTAATATTAACCCTAGGTGTTTATGCGACTGAACATAAGTGAGCACTGTTGCTCCAATTTGAAGTGTAGATAGTATTTACGGAGGTTTTATTGATGTGAATAACATTGATACGCATTTATCTGCATTCAAGGGTAGTTTCTAGTTAATAGACCATTTATATACTTTGTCAAGGTCACCATTTAGCTGATTAGCCATTTGCAGCAGGTTATTGCCTGTCATATGCAGTGATGCATCATCAGCAAGTAATTTGGTGACACTTATTAGGTCATCACATAAGTCGTCAATGTACACTAGAAAAAGTAAGGGGCCTAAGACAGATCCTTGAGGGATCCCTCTATTAATACGACGTACTGACGAATAATGGCCATCTACCATAGTCACAATTTCTCTTTCATACAGGTAACTTTCAAACCACTTAATTAAGGGCTTTATTTTGTGCGGCATATGCTCGCACATGTGCCGGATGACATTGATACATGTATATTTCGACTCTCCGAGTCTCGAGGTTTCATTTGAGATACTACAAGATTATTTTTTGCGATGTTCGTTTTTTATCATTTTTGGGGTCCTTTCAGCCGCTCCCGGTGATCCATCTATGAATATGCTCTAAAAAGCAAGTTAGCGCCAGATAGTCCAAGTGGTGTAGTATACGACTGACTATGTCGACTTATATAACAAGCGTCTTCGGACATAAAAATTTAATTTTTAAAATCCTCCATTTTCACTTTCTCTGAACTTTGAGATGGCCTGCACCCCTACTGAACTACCTTTTCCAGATCAAAACTATAAATTTGAGTAGAGCAACATGTGTTCTGTGCAGTGAAACTCGTGTTTAGTCAAATACTTTAACGTTTCATAGAAGAATTTAGTCAAAAAGTACGAACATTCTTGATATTCCTCCATTTTACAGGTACGATTTCGAGCATGTGCGAAGGTCGAGTCCACACATGCTTTTGGGTACAGACAGTACTCGACCTATACTACTTATGCTACAAGCATGAGCTCTAGCTCTGCTGCCTAGACCGAAATATGACAGTTGTAAAATGCAGTTTTCTATACATGCTCGTTTTAGTGGTTTTTGGGGCTTTTACGAAAAATGCTGTAAGTCCAACAGGAACCATTATCTAGTCAAAAAAATTTTGGGAATCTTCATAGATGTGTTGCCTCTACCATCCATAGAAATACGAACTCTAAACGCGAATATCGATTGAGCAACGTATAAGGAAATCGGTCGCTATTTCCATGCAATGGCTCATATGATGAACAATAGATAAAAGTTGATTTACACATGAGTCCCGATATCTGAAACCAGACTGATTCTTATTCAACAGATTATTGCCAACTAAATAGCTGTTCAGCTTCTTATAAATTAACTTTTCAAATATTTTCGATAGAATGGGCAAAAGAGTTATAGGCCTATAGTGTCTTGAATCATGCCGATCGCCAGATTTAAAGAGGGCATCGAGGTAACCACACTTCCATGAATTTAAAAATGAGCCAAGGCGTAGCGATTCATTGAATAAGTAAGTTAAAATATTGAATACAGTCCATGACGCTTCTTTTCACATTCTCGGCGATATACCAGGAGCTTTAAAACAATCTATCTTCTTTAATGATTCCAGACCATCAGGTTCAGAAATTAGAAAAACTGACATCATAGTCTTACTAGTCTTAATTGATTTGGATATGTCATCAACCATCTCACTATTCATCGTACACATAGAAGCAAAATGGTCGTTTAGAGCATCAGCTTTCTCATTGGGTTCGCTTACAAGTTTGTCCGAGGAAGATCGAATAGGAGGAATTGATGATTTACTAGTACGATCTAAAGAATGTTTGACAAGTGTCCACCATCTCTTTGATTTTGTACTTATACCAACAGATATTTGTGATTTTTTGCTGTATTGCATTCCTTTTCAAACGACCTAGATATTTCTTTATAAGAAAGAAACTTTTTATCATTTTTGTTTCGTTGATATCGATAAAACGCTTTATTTTTATCACAGAGCATCAAACGCAACTTTTCATTAAACCAGACTTTATCTCTAGAGGACACAGTTATTGTTTTATGAGGAATAATGGAATTTGCAATATCAAGTATTTTATTTTGTACTAAACAAACTGCATCATCTAGAGAACTGCCATGGATTAATGAATACTAATCTATATATGAAAGTTCCGAGCGATAATTATTCCAATCAGTTGCCTTATAATTATATATCACTCGCTGAGTTTCTAGAACAGATTCCGAAGAACAGCTTATTTTGGTCTTAACGATTAGATCTAAATATGTATCTGATTTAGGTCGCGTCGCCTTATCAACTAGTTGAAGTAGTGCTGATTTATTAGCAAATTGATATATGTGCGAGCCTGCTGAAATAGTTTCTTTGGTTGAGTAGGGGTACCATGACTTACAATGACCGTTAAAGTCTCCCCATGAAGATTAAATCACTAAAATGATAACTAGTACCAGTTCTAACTTCATCAATAACATCTCCGAGATGATTAGTAAATGAGTCGACATTAACCCACTTGGCCCGATAACAAATAGCTAAGAACACTGTTTTATATTTTGAATATTTTATTTTAAAAAACATTGCCTCAAAATTTTGTTTCTCTAATTGCATGTACTTTTGAGCAACTATATCATTACGAACGTACACTAGAATTCCACCATAACCATTTGGGCCTATTTCTCTATCTCATCTAAATGTTTGATAATTCGGAAATAATAAATCATCTGTATTTGTAGAATTATCAAGCCATGTCTCAACTATCATTACTATAGCAGGGTTACTATCTGTTAACATCAAAAATATAACCTCTAATTTTGTAACATCAACCCGATTCGGAAACCTAACACTGTCATCAATACGCGCCATGATACTATTTGCATTTATCAAGAGATACTCATAATTCTTACAGCTTGGTTTATTATGACCATTACGGTACGTCATATATGAATGTATAAGACAGACTATATATATCACGCATCAAACAGCCGATCGAAACAGTAGATACCACATGTGACAGAATAACTATCATATCATTGTTACTTACATGTCTGCAGTGCATACTCAAGGATAAGTACAAAAAAAAAGAAAAACTATACATGTACGGCAAGTTCATTGATACAATTGTGACTATAGCTGTAGTGAAGACATAAAAGAAGAAACGAAGAGAGAATAGCACATGGACCTATATGTTCTTACTGACTAAATGGGGTTGTTTATATAATGAGAGTTAACGTTTTATCATTGCTAACACGATAGATACGACCATTACGTGTGATAATGGACTTTTTTTGATCTCCGTTTAACTTAGAACGTTCATTTTGAAATAATGTTAAACCACGTTTAGTTAAATCTTCTACTATGGATATATTTAAATTTTTACCTTGTAGTTTATAAACTGAACGTAATATTTGTAATCGTAATGAGCAACTGTATAGACGTGCAATAATAGGACGATTTTTTTATCATTAATCCGCTTTCCTATACGATGACTATTTTCTATATCATTTGTTGCTATTGACATGTCCAGATTGTTATTAATAACGCTAACGATTTTCAGTGTTGTATCTTCTTTGGCTTCTTCACTTATACCTAGTAAACGTATACAAAACGTTCTAAATCATCGATTTTTGCTTCTAATACCGATAAGCGTTCTTCAAAATGCTTTAGTACGGGTTTTAATAATAGATTAGCCCCTTTATCAGCAACTATAGCAAGATTACTTCCATCATTAAAGTTTTGTTTTTGTCGAACATCATTACCATTCTGATCATCATTATGATGTGATATTATCATATTATAAATTGATTTACGTAATGCCTCATCAGTTTTTAAACTATTTAATATGGCGTCTTTCATTTAATCTGCATTAAGTTTTGTTGATTGTAAACCCGTATTTTGTCTACGTAAGTTATAATGACCCTTGTTATTTACTACCGATTTTAGACATAATAATATGTTAATGAAGTTTATGATTCGTGCGATTCTAAGAATACAGCTGTAAGTTACAATGTTCGATACTAAGAGAACATGCACGTCATCCGATGTCGATGAAGAATAAAATAAGAATTAAAACACTTTTTGGTTCTTGTTCAGCACAAAACAAAATTAAAAAAACACGTAGACATGCAAAATTCTATTCAAGACGAGATAGTTAATTTTTTAAAAGAAGAAAGTGGAAATAGTTTACTTATTTTTCAAGGGAAGACAGTATATCCGATATAAAGCAAATTAGCTCAAAAATTGTTATGCGTACCTGCCACGTCAGCACCAGTAGAGAGGGTGGTCTTCTTTCCCGATCTCATCGATGTCGAGTGACAAAAAGTACGCTTTCAAAATTAACATTGTTGAAATGCAATTTTGAAATGCTTAGGATGAGGTATGCCTCCACGTTTGCGCCACACCTTCGTGTAATGGTGGTATGCCGCCCATGGAAATACCCTTTATATACAACTATTGATGTAGACACTGACGCTTGCTTCAATGGAAATTAATTCAAAATATTGAATAGAACTAAGAAAGATGCTTGCTTAGTCGACATTTTCGATCTCTGACTAAAATCTGGTAGAAATGTTAGCTATTTTTCGCAACATCTCTACATCATCTAATATTCCGATGTTTAGGGTATACTATCCAAGTGAATTTACTTGTCAAGCTCTTGATCAAGTAGTTGCGAAGTGCTTAACTTGCCACGGACTTTTCAAGTACTCATTAAGTAATCAAGCACTTGTACTAAGTACATTCACCAGGGGATGTTGCAGTACAGCTTAGACTTCAGTTCAATTCTGAACTAGTCTAGTCCAACTTGGAATTCCAGTTTGATCCAGTCTAAATCGGAGTTCCAAGTGGAACGTACTCAGTCCATATTAGAATGCAGTCCAACTTGGAATCTAATCGAGTGTGTTCGAGAAATACGATATTAACACATATCTCATATGCGAATAAGTTACTTATCCACTCTACCACATAAAAGTGACATGATTACCTCAGCGATACTGGGATTTTTTTGTGAGGTTATTCCAAAATGGCGTCATTATTAATTGATATTCCTCTAAATGATCTGTCCCTATGCACATCAAATAGCTTTTACTACCATTATCGCCTAATCACCTCATCTAGTAATAATGTCACTGGGAACAACCTCTTTTTCTGTTTTTTATATAAAAATTGCTACACTAACAGCGTGTAAGTATTCTGCCTATAACACATAAGAAAAGTTAATCAAGTGCGATAGATTCTTCATTAAAGAATATAGAAAATAAAGTTAAGTGGCAAAGGCAGTTCACAAAATAGTTTGTTCAAATACTCAGTTTATCACCTTACACCTTACGAAATTTTCGAGAAAAAAATCATACTATGTACATTGCATTGACGATTCTCTTACTATTCTCCCATATTATTACTGACCCCGTTTAGAGTGACATTTTGGTTGAGGGATATTTTACTATCTTCGAACAAACCTTTGAATTCTTTGGTATCGACTTCTGTGGAGTAAGTCGAACTGTCTCGCTGATGAGCTTTATTTTGTCGACATAAGTTCCGAATCACATCAGTCGCTGCGGTTTTTTACTCTCATTCCGAATACCACCAAATCCTGTTTAAAAATCAAGTTAATGTTGTCAAGAATCTCGAAAAAAACCCGATATCGGGCTGAAATCTAGTTCTCACACTAGGGTATACTGCAGGTAGCGTTTTTTGCGATTTATCGAATACTCTCATTTTTGTGTCTCTACCTCAGTGAATATACATCCTGAAAGTTTAAAAAATGTTCACAATTACAGTTAGACGTGGTGAATCTGAAAACTTAGTTTTTTTGCACTTGACAGAGTTCTGGATTGGTGCGAAATTGCCTCTTGACTAAAAGTCAGTCAAACTGCTGAACATAAGTATAAGCGCATTATGCAGGTTAGGAAAAAATAGTGGAGAAAAACCCTGCTGCACTACCTAACGACTACCCTTTTTAGCCTTTTGAAAAATGTGAGGAATTGAGTCTATTACCCAAGCTGAGAATTCTGGCGCCACCGCTATAAACAGCCCGTTTGTACATCAGAATGTTCTATAACTTCTTCACACACACAACCATACATCATACCAGAACGAAATGAAAGATCGCCTAAATATCGGTTATTTTGCTTTTTTAATTTTCCAACGATGTCTCAGATTCGATAATTGTACATGAATTCAACTTAATATTTTCCGTTCGATTTATTATTTTAATAAAACGTTCGGATAATGCTAGTGTACTACAGAAGAGAAAGAAAAACTTGGCAAAACTGCGAGAGAAAAGAGAATAAAACTTACGATGTTTTTGTTAAAAACAACCCTTTCGCCTTTCTTTGGTCGATGCTTGATACAGTTATTCGGCGGTCACGTCTTGTTTCGGATATATGTATGGCGTGACAACGTCAAAGAGAGGGTTCATTATTGCTGTCGAATACATTGATGCTGCCAATTATTAATTTTTAACTTCATGCCACCAATTGAATGTTGTTGAGTATACTTGTTCTGAACAATTTGTTTTCCGATGTTCTCGACTTTTTTTATAGATTATGGCGTAGTGCGACGTAGTAGACTCATTATGGCGTAATAAAATCGTAATCTCGCTAGAAATGGCACCCGTAGCTACGATCGTAATTTAAAATATGGATTATTTTTTTTTTGAGCCATCCAGACATGAAAATCAGCTAACAGTTCACCTGTCTAAATGACTGAAGCAGAACTGAAGAAATTCAAAAAAATAATACGGCCAGCTTGTAGAGCACACTTTTCTGTACCGGAAATTTTATTTTATTTTATTTTACTGGTCTTTTTTTATGGAACTAGCGCAAAGTTTTGCTGGGCTATCGGGTGTATATTTTGGATTATGTTTATTCAGCTTTAAAGGGTGGGCCAGAAGTCCTGACTCGATTTGAATAATAAATTTTTCTATAGTGAAACAAGTGGTTGTAAATTTGTCTCTATGAAGAAAAGATGCAGTAAAAAACGCTCTACAAAATGACGAT
>CAJNOQ010009657.1:0-10080 GCA_905250885.1 Didymodactylos carnosus
CAGCCAGAATAAATAAGACGATGCTCGAGACAGATATTATTTTCATCACTTGTGTTAAGGTTAAATATTATACACTCATTATTTTGAAGGTTCTCTCGCATGTGCTCGCAAACTACTGCATTTGTGGGGGAAATTCTTTCTGGAAATCCATTTTCAAAGAACTTCACCAGGTTTTCGCCTGTATTTTACCGGCTTTTTCACCGATTTGAGTTATAATTCCCTCAATACTGAGCTACATGCATCATCACACAGCTCATTGTGTCTACTATCAGTATCGGTAGTTATTTGTTCTTCATCAAAGACGTATGAAGGTTTTCAGAAAAATCTTGAAAACTAACTTTCGAAAAATTTGCTAAAAGGATACTTGCAAAAATACTTGCAATAACGCTGAAATGTAGATCAAACATTTTTGATCATAATGAGACATAGTTCAGCTCCGAGTGATGTTCTCATCAAAAGTTATAAGAGTTTTGCTAGAACCCCTAAAATATGCATCATAGACTAGCGCCACCATATCTCAAACGGACTTTCACCTTGACAGCATCTCGTAGGTGCAGGATTTCTCGATAACGAAAGCTGATTGAAAGCTCAGAAGAGTGTTAAATTAAAGCGAACAGCTGCGGCTGGAGGCTGACAGAGCCCGATTTTTGATATTCTGTCTAGATTTGTTGTTAGAGACGCATCTTTGTTCAAGCTAGTGGGGCTTTTCGATTTTTTGACTTTTCACGCTCACCATTATTCGGGTCGGGACAGTAAAAAATATAAAAAATCTGGCTCTATTAGCCTCTAGCCACATGTGTTTTCGTCATTTTACGACCGTTCCGAGCTCTGCATCAGTTAAGTTGACGAAGAAATCTTACCGCTGCGAACAGTCCCGTTTCGAGCACTGGTGTGGCAACATCTCACAAACGATGACAGATAGAACCCAAAATATTTCTATCGCCGTATTTTAGCATGCTGGACATTCTCTGAAATTTTGGTCAAGATCAGACTTATACTTTCGGAAGCTAACTAAGTTTCATAAGTGCAGCCTTCAATCAAATACTTTCTGACACTTTCACCTTGTCGAACTAGATCCAAAAACACATCAGAATGTCCGTCGATCTGCGATGCGTTTATCGTAGATGCACAATGTGACGACTTATATTTCCTCTGATTAGAAGTCCTTGAGTTGATTGTATGCGCGCGTTAAGATACGTAGTATCAATCTTTTATTCGACCGATCTTTTGGTCGTTTCTTTCCTAAGACAGACCTATGGTAAGAGCATGCATTTACGTCGCTCATATACATCGGCAGACTCGATATTCTTATCTCAGACTAACAACAACGAAAAGATCTGAAAATTTCACAATAAATTATTCTCATAATGATATGTCCCCGTGCAAAGTTTCAAGCCAAAATTTGAAACTTAGTTTTTCTGGTATTGCTGATGGGAATCACGGAACTGATGCTTAAGTTCAGCTCGCTTAAAAGAACTGTTCGACTAGTTCAGTTCGCTGAATATAGCGTTTTGAACAGTTCATCAGTTCTGAACGAAATCTGAACTTGGGAAGGTCTAACTCTTAAACACTCCTTTAGTCATTTTTTTACCATAATGAAAAATCATATATTTTCAAAAACATAGCATTGGTCAGGATATCCAGACACGTGGAGCTAGTCATTAAAGGTATAAAAGAAGTGTTTTTTGGTGTTATCTATTGTTATGTCATAATAACAAGAATTGCTTTGTTCTTTACTTTCCAGTAAAAGCTGGAACCAGTCTCAATAATGTTTTGAATAGCCCGAAGATTTTTCTATCAGATGAGATGCATATCGCCGTTATAAAAAACAAAAGCGTTCTTGTGATTGTGACACACTGTACCGCATAGATAATACTCAGACGCTTCTTTTACATATCTTTAATGACCAGTCCCACCTGTTTGGATATTTCAATCAGCTAGCTTTGGACAGAATTTTAACGGCTATCCAATGGTATGTTTTTGAAAATATATAGTTTTTCATTATGGCAGAAAAATAACCGAAGGAGTGTTTAACGCACTAAGAGAGGTTTCTTGCTCAAATCGATTTAGCAGTTGAAGAGATTTGTTCGAGAGTCTGTGATCTTTCAAATAACTTTCATGCTGAAATCCAGCAAAATCTAAAGTCTGTACGCGGAGTAAAAAAGGACAACTACGAAAACTAAAAAATTAAATCAATACATGCACTAGCAAATGCATCGTATACTAAAAAAATTATAATTCCTTGCAAGTTCACTTACTTTTCTCGAAAAGGATGAACGCTAGAATCAAAATTTTTTCCCAAATAAATTGGCCGTTGGCTAATGCATATATACCACTGTTCAAAGTTCCAAAAATCTAACTTTCATTTTTTCACCTAATATGCACGTTGTTGTACACTAAGCAGCTGCTTGTGTAATCGGAACTACTGAACAAGGTTTCTTTGACAATAACGCAAAAACTGTTCAGGATCTGTTCAACAGGCTGTTGCACGTCTCATTACAACTTTTCCATATATATAAATAGCCGGACTAAAAAGGTCTTCTTTTTGAAAAATTAACCTTTGTCCGTAACTTTCTTTCATTTTTGCTCAACGAAATCTTTGGGCCTTCAACTTTTTAACGCTCGGGTTAAATGTGGTGAGGGTTATACAACGAAATGTTTACCTTTACGTAGAAATAGTTCCATGGATTGATAGGCTAGATATAAGTAAAATTTATGCTTGTAATGATAAACAAAAGCAGTAAACAGATGTACGAAAAACAAAATAACAGTCAAAACAAGTTTCAAGTATTCAGTACTCTTCTTCAGTTATAATATTTTGTGAGCAAGATGACCGAAAGTGGAATCTTTAATAGCGATTTGTCGTACAGAATTCATTCTTTTCTGTTTAAAAGAGGAAATGAAAGTACATTGACTGAACAGCGCCGATTTTTGAATTAGGTCCTAGTTTTTTGGTTAAATGTAGGACTTTTAGGTCTTAATACTATAGAATTGATGCGTATTTTTTACGATGAGTGCATTCATATTTTCAATCATAGTATACAGAAGTAGTTGCTATAGCTTTTCGCCAGTCAGAAAAGTTTATCAGAATTTCTGTAGTTCATCGAGACTCTGTAATTTTATTTGGTTTTATCTGTCATACAGACGTTAGAAATGGACGTAATGTTACCAACTCTATCCATCTTCTTGCCCTTCATAACGAAATCTAAGTGGGAGGAGAGTTTGACCTGGTTCATAGAAATAATGCTTACACCTCCCTTCCGTCGGTGTTCACTCGGGACTATGTACCATACGTTATGAATAATTCTCTGATTTGATGCGTCAGCTTCGTGAAGTAGCTCCAATCTATAAAGGTTCACGCGTCCCTTTGGTCCGTGCTTGCAGCTAGGACAGGTGTGATTCCACCGAAAACTCGAACGCATCAACCTATGTGGATCTATGTCCGTCACACTCATTAGTGACTATATGTATGTACGTCCATCACACTGTCATATGACCATATGTATGTTCTTGACTGCATAGCTAACACCCAAAATTTCATAGCTTTAATGACTGGCTCCACCTGTCTGGCGAGCTCACCGCGAGGAGATTGATATACAATATGAGACTGAAGTGGTAACTGATTATTTGTCCAGGCAGGACCGATATGCGTCAAACGTTGTACTTCGTCAATATAACTTGATCTGCTTGTTGATTTAGTTGTTGCATTTGATTTCTTGTGTGTGCTGGCATAAAACATTCGCAACTTTGTGAGTCCATTTACCTTTGATTTCCATCAGAGAATGATATTGTTTGAGATCGAAATTTTCTAAATGTGTTTTCTTTCCATTCACATTACCAATGAAATCAAGCAGAGTTTCATTCACGAGTACATATCTGAGCACGGAAAAGACCGATATCCGGGCTTATATCAAGGAATCGGCTACTAACAACTTAGAGTGATTTGTTTTATTTAAATATGATCCATCAAGGAAGTCTGCATTTCACCTTATTTTGTTCTTGTTTTAGTATAATAAAAGAAAAATATATAAAAGATCCACGAGTTCATCTCTTCGTTTTATTGCGCAGATATTTTCTTCAACATTTATCTCTCTTTTTCCGATTCGTACGAATGATAGTATTTCTGTTCTTTCATCATGAGAGAATTTAGGTTGCGGTCTGTGTTATATATCAAAGGCAAGCTCTCTCAAAACTCTACAAAATGGCTGGTAATTTATTTGTAGCTGAAAGTGCGAACGCTCACTTTTTGGGATTTTACTACTAAAGGGTGATGTTTTCAAGTATACTGAATGATCCTGTGTGTTTATCATGAAAGAACTTAGGCTGCGGTCTAGAACCCCATAAAATTGTACGCTCTTTCATTCTAGATACCTTTCGAGATGATCTGAAATGGGGCCGATCCTCGTTCTTATTGCACCCCGTCCTTTCTTTTATATCACACTATGGTTTATCTTTTATATCACACTAGCATCCTTGCCTAGTCTATGTTACTTTATTTTCTCTGTTTCTGTTGTGAATGTAAATGTATTATAGAATTTATTTGCCTGTTTTTCTCGAAACGTTGTGAATACATATATAATGTAGAGGAATCTCTATTTTGTGTTATTCATTCTCTACTTGTTATCATATTCTACTTCTGCAGTGTGCAAGTTTATGAATTAATTACTGACTCTTATATACGCGTGATAAGGACTTTCGAGTCGAAACCGATTATGCTTTCGCGAGTGTCTCTTTTCTTAATTGTTAACTTCGAGGAATATTCTTCGAGTTACGTGGTGACCTTATTCGATATCACCATCCTGGATCAGTTCAATGTATTAGATATTGGTTTAAATTATTGGAATTATCATCCATGTATAAACATTATTAGACTTTTACGTTGGAACCAATTAAAATTAGAACAAATTTAACTGTTAATTCAAGTATTAGAACAACGAACTGCAGGTTAACAGAAAAAGGTTTTTATTTTCATTTTTCTGTTTTTTTGTTCTTTATTAAGTGTATTTCTACAGAGAGCTCTCTCCATTACTTTTTCTCTCTAATTCAATAGTAATTTAATAACTATTTATGGATAGTGATTTGGTTCCAGAAACTTGTGAGCATTGGTTACGTTTGGCATATACAAAGATTAAGAGAGACAAGATAAATGTACACCAAAACTGGGGAGTTTTTTGAGGGAATTATATACGATATCGCCCGATACTTTTAATAAATTCTCGGCAAGTATCGGTATCAGAATAGAAACTAGCTCCATCCATAAATTACTAATATTGTTGAATGAAGAAGTCATTACTAATTCTCCATCATGGTTGAATAAGTCACAGTTGGGTTTTGTAGCGGGGTACTTTCATAGAACATTGCGATCACAGATGAGTGTTCTGTATGCGGATGAACCAGCAAAATATATTGATTCAGAGGCCTCATCAGTTACAATCACACTCAATCTGGATTTAGTTTCACCCAATTCCTCACAACTGCATGTGACAGATGAGGAGGATGAAAATACAGTGATCCAACCGAAATGTAATCAAACTGTAATATTGATCCCGGTTAATAATACTGATTCACCAGTTACAGTTTCTTCACAGTCTATATCCTTAGTCGGCAATAAAATACCGATACGTGCTTTCTCTGCACTATTAAACACTAATAACAGAACTTTGACTTCTCCGATATGGACTACTAGCGATAGGTCTAATAGCGCAACGGCAACTACTACAGTCCATACAGCATCTGTTAGTGCGTTGGCTCCTCTTTGCACAGTTTTGACAACGAATACAGGGTGTGTACAAAAAAGTTCTATAAGCAGTCAAACAGAAACGATAGTCGCGGAGGAAGAAATTGTAAATAATCAGAGAAGAAATTCATCTCCACAATCTAGAATAATATCGACAACAAATAATACTCTAATGTGGGATGGAGTAGCATGTCAGACTGATATAAGCTTAGATATATCTAGTGAAGCTGTGTGAAAAATCCCACGGAAGAAGTCGTGGAAGATTTTCGAGTATATCGCGAATGGTGGTTAACAACAGATTGTGGAGTAAAAATTCATAATATTAAGGTAAACAAAATTGATCATTGTACTGGAGAACACGGAAATAATAGTTGCAAAATCTGTCTAGGTGTATCAAGAAACATTTCGTTACAAACGGAATGGACGTCAGTGACGACGGAAGAAGATGACGTACATAGACTGGAGTATGAACGATTTTATCGATTTCAGAACCATTTGGCGATTAATCGCTATTATGCGGAAAATGACATAATACCACGCACATTTAATTTTGAAATACCTGGTGCAAATATTTGGAGCAAAGGATCCCTCACTCCGACGAAGATGGGAACAAATAGCATCCGATATGAGAAAAGCATTTTCGCAATGCGAAGCGGATGCCATTCAAAAGACAATTGAGGAGAGGAGGCTAAAACTTGAAACTCTATGAGAGAAAATACTAAAACTGAAAAAAGAACTGCAGATGCTGGATACTGAAAGGAGGCCGAGTGACGTACATAAGAAATGAACGTAACAGTAGTTTTCTATTATTCCAAACCCCTAAAAATCCTTCCGAATTTTCTAAAAATAGACAGAAAACTATGAGCTAATTCAAAAATCAGCGTTTGTCAGTCCGTGTAGTTTGTTTTCCTCTTTGAAACAAAAGAAAAATGAACTTTCTGCCACCAAACTGCTACTAAAAATCTTGGGAAATACTTCAGATGTAACTCTTATATAGTGAAAATGCCTGAAACTTTTTGATGCAAGGTCAAACAGAGTTGTGCGAGATCTTATTTTGATCAGAAACGTTTGCTCTACAAATCTGTGTGTTCAGAAAAATTTTAATTGCATAAGTAAAAAGCTATTATTTGTAGATCCGGTTTTCCTCATCGTTTAAAAATTGTAGGCTCTTTTCTTTAAAATTAGCAGTTTGTCGACTGTTAGGTTTTTTTAGTTTTTTGCATCTTTTGACCTCAAAAAATAACTTTTTCTGAACAAATAATACACCGTTAGATTCGGCACGTCGAGATGCATCCAATCATGTATAAAAATGAAAAAAAAAAACGGCTCAAATTTTGAATTAGCTCAGCCTTATATATACATCTAATATTCAAGATAAGATGTACGACGTACAGTGTCGGAGATAATTTCTGAGGGGGTGGCCCTTAATCCACGTAAAAGCTGGCTTGGAAAATGTGTTTTCTAGTCATCTATGGTTCTAGTAATTTATGGTCTTGATACAATTGTATTAAGATCATAATTGTATCAAGACCATAAATTTCGTATAAAACTACTATAGTAGTGCATAGTAATAGGTAGGAATAGTAGCTAAGTATGATGAACATGGACATTTGCACCAAAGTCATATTATCTACAGTTTTCCACTTTGTTGCAAGCTCGAATTCTCCATCCTATGTCGTAACCATTTGGATATATGGTTTGAATTAATACAGCATATATTTTCCCTACATTTTTCAAATTCGTGATTGACGTCATCTTGTCGCAGCAAGTTAAAATTGTGTCGCTGATCTGAATATATAACGATAGTAAGATCTAATAAAAAAATTGATTTTTACATAAGAAGTGTGGTAAAACGTAACCTTACATACTTACTTGGCCCTTAATCTACGTAAAAGCTGGCTTGGAAAATGTGTTTTCTAGTCATCTATGGTTCTAGTAATTTACGGTCTTGATATAATTGTATCAAGACATACATACGATACATATCTTAAAAGATATATATCGTTTTGGTTTAATTTCTTTCCGTTCCTGAGATACAGCACTTTTTTTGGACCCTCCTCTTTTTGCATAAAATAGGGCACCTGAGTCGCCAATAGAACAGCCAGTTTTTGTTCGAATATTGTGAAAATCCGGATTTATAGATGAAAACTGACGATAAATCCAACGAAATTATTTTCAGGATTATAGAGGTCCCTCAGACGATTTCTACAAAATCAGCTCTTCAGAAAACCTTTCGAAAACCCAGAATTTCGAAAATGATATTGTTCGATAGAGAATTAGGTTTTGAACAAAACTAGACTCTCCGATGCTTTTCAGTTATTTCAGACTCAAATTGTAAAGCTTCTTTCAGAAAATGCGAGACTTCGATCGTTTTAGGTGCTGAACTCCTAAAATTGCTGAAGAAGTGGGAGTAGTTTTTGTCTGTTAACAGCCAGTCAGCAATCTGGCTGTTAACAGACAAAAATTATCGCATATCAACACATAGATTATCACGAGTAATCAAAACAAGCAAAGAAAAATACAAACAATTCATCTGGTTTTACTCTTTATTGATTCTGTATTTTCTGTTTTTGTGTAGAAATAAATCGTGTGCTCTATATTCTTAGCTTTTATTTTTATGGTACAAATCAAAATTAGCGCAATCCAAATATTAGACAAGTCTTTCGAGACCTTGAACTACTGTCTACTCCCATGGATTCTGTGGACTCCTGGAGTGCAGGAGTCCGCTTTTTCTCCCTTGGGTTTTCTGTATAGTTTTCTCCAGAAGTTCTCCAGAATTTAAGTACAGTCCTAAAACAAAGATTCGGGTTCACTAAAAATTTGATGATTGTTTTCAAGAGTATTTCGTTGTCGACGAAATAAATTATTATACGTCCAAGAATGATTTCCTCCTACTCCTCAGACTTCGAAAATCCTTTGCTAGACTTTCAATAAGAAATTATTGCTGAATAGATTAATAACTGGTGAAGAAAATGTTAATAGAAAGAAAAGATGTGGTTGACCTTTTTTGAAATTTTCATTTCGATGATTACGTGTGTATTCCTTTCAATCTCCATAAAGTGTCATTTCAATTAGATAGACAAAGTTATAAAGAAGAAGTACCAAGATTAGAACTAGAATCAGAAACAGGAGCAAAAGAAGAATAAAAAAATGCATATACTATTCAAAGAAAAAATGGTTTTTGGTTATTCGCCAGTAGTTAATCCTCCAGGTAGACTACGTGACAAGGCATCATTGGTGACTTATAAGCAAAAAGATAATAAAAGCAATCAAGATATAATAAATAAAAAAAGCACTCCCATCTAGAAAGATATAGTTATAAACGTAATAAAAATATGAATTCGATTCCCGATGTTTATGATAATACGACATGGTTAACTGATTTTCATGTATATTTATTTTTTGAATTATTACATAAACAATTTTCAAATATTAATGGTTTGTGTGATCCTGCACAAATTAAATTATACGAACATTCATTGGAGAACTCTATTTTTGTTTTTAATGCAAATAATAATCACTGACTGACAATTTCAAATTGAAACTGTAATAATATTTGGAAAGTTTATGATTCGTATGTTATCCAAAAGAATCAATAATTAAGTTTCTCAAGGACATCTTACTTGATGAAGAAAAACTTTTGGTTTCATTTGAAAATGTTCAACAACAAATTAGTGATAACGATTGTGGATTATTTACATTGGCTTTTGCTACTTCTCTTTGTTATAGGGATGTTTCATCTTTACTGTTTTATGATCAGAGATCTTTACGTGATCATTATGTTAAATGTATTGAAAATAGTAAAATACAACCATTTCCTTCAAAGCCTAAGGGAGCATGTCAAAATGTATTCCGGTCGGTCGGTCGCTATTCCGCTATTCCTCTATTCCGCTCTTCCTCTATTCCTGTATTCCTCTATTCCTCGACTATTCCTCTATTCCGCTATTCCTGTAGTCCGCACACAACATTTCGTTTTATAAGAACATTTATATAGATGTATATATGAACTTCGTTTTCTTTTCTAATTTAATTTGATTAAATTAATTTGATTATTTCTTCAGAGACAATTGACCGCTATGTTTCACAAGATTATTCTTTTATCAATCTATCGAAAACACATATACTTTTCTTTTACAGTTTATTCTACTCTGCAATTATTCAGAGTAATGTGGGGCTACAGTTTCGTAGAAAAAGAAATGTAGCTGCTTTTCTGTTTAAAGAATAAAATAAGAGACGAACGAATTCTATATTTTCATCAAATGTTCATCTTTTATGTATGCAAGAAATATTGCTCAGCGTAAACTTATTCCATATTCTCCCAACTTCGCCAGTATCCGTTTTAT
>CAJNOQ010009658.1:0-10079 GCA_905250885.1 Didymodactylos carnosus
AAACGTTGAAGCGTATTCTGCGAAACGGTTATGCAGGACTGTACGATACGGATATCGGTTTCTATTAGGAGCAAATGCCAAAACCGATATTCGTTTTGTAAGCTACGGATTTTTTTTAGAGAGTAGTCGCAGAAATAGACAGGACAGAGAGAATATGTAAGCACAACAGCTAAACACCAGATAACGCATTTCCTAATTTTCTTGGTCTTCCGCGTCGTTAAATCATTTATCGTCGATAAATGATTTCATATCATTTTTATCAGAAAATTCTTCTACAAAATTCCACTCTCTCCGAGCCATGGTTTAAAGTTAAAGTTTAGTTAAAGTAAGTTTTAGTTGAAAGTTTCTTTCTGATTTCATTTACATAGCAAAACATTCGATTTTCCATCGGGCTGAAAATAAGAGAAAAAAATACATATTCTGATTTGCAATTTCACAAGAATTCCGAATATGCTACCCGTTTTCTTGGACAACTCTTAGTTTTCGAGAAAGAGGCGAAAAACTGTTTTTGCGTGGAAACTAGCGCTTTTTATTCTATTCTCCCATTTTTCTCCGTTCTGGATATATTCTTTTTTTCTCTGATTTTTCTTATTTTCATGTTATCAGAATGAAGAGACAGAACGAAAAACAGAATATTCATGTATAGAACACTGATTATGTATAGACAGTTACATTTTAGTGTGAATGTTCATACTCTTCAATTCACAAAATCACTCACTATGAATTTAATACACTATCAACTTGATTGCTTTTCTCTAATATTTAAGCCGAACTAAAAGCAACCTTTTCCGAAAAATTCAGCGAAAGAGTACATGCTCTCTTTCGCTGAATTTTTCTCCTTCATGGATGAGAAACACTGCAATTAAGCAAAGAAACTTTCATGCACTTACTCTTTTTCCCCTGATAGTCAATATAATTTACAGGGTAGAAATTAAACTACTCAACATAAAGTAAAATCTGTATTCTACATAACGGTAGTGAGCAATGTTCACAACAGTATCCCAGTTTCGAAAGTTATTTTAATTTAATGTTTCACATGAGTACTGCAAACTGCATTAATACTGAACTTGGGATATTTTCTAATGAATAGAAAGTGACGTCGATATTCCGCTGTTGCATCAGCTTAGGTGTGTATTACTCAAAATTTTATTTTAATGATTTTTTATATTGAACATCATTCTTTTTCACCACGGTTAACTCAAACATCAAAGATGACGCTTGTATGTTTTGTTGCAATGTGTTGATCTTGTTTTGTTCTGTTCGAATTTACTTTTCTGCTCGCTCGTATTTTATGCGCATAGAACACCTTTTCTTTCGAAACAAGAAATACGAAAAGAAGAAATTTTCATTTTTATCGATGTTCAATATATTGACTATCAGGGCAAAAAGAGTCAGTGTAGACATTGTGTGTAAGCAATGACAATTATGATAATGCAAATTACAAAAAAACGCGATATTTCAAAAAAGCAAAAATATTATGGTAAACACTGAAGAGCTGGTGTATGAGGATTTAGGTAGGAAGCGAGAGATAACCTTCAATAACAGTAATTATTTGATGATATTGCATTTTTCTCCGGAAGCGGTAAAATAGAGATATGACTTTTGTTATTTAGTTTTTCTTCAAATATTAAATATTATGGTGAAAACTGAAGAGCTGGTGTATGCGGATTTAGGTAGGAAGCGAGAGATAACCTTCAATAACAGTAGGCTCAATCCATTTGAAACCTACCATATTATACTCGACCAAGTGCGCTTCGTTCAAAGCCACATTTCTGATGCAGCTTTGCACGCTAATTCCGAAGGTTAAACCGCTGGTTTCTGGCTGGTTCGCAAAAAGTTATGGGCAATGAAACTCAATATTGAACAATTGTCGACAACAGTTAATCGAATCAACCATGAAATTTATCAACGATCACATTTCAGTTTCGAGATGCAAAACTGAATCTGTACCCTAGTGGAAGTACTCATACGATGAGTACGACTTTACTCATAATTCGTCCATGAGTACTCATATTGGTACTACTAACAATTTCTGAGTATTGTTACTCAGTGAGTACTCAGTTACTCATGTGAGTACTCAGGAAATGTTCATTCACCATTTTATTTTGCTAAACTGAAACTGTATAAAGAGCGTAGAATTTAGTGAAGAAACAGAGAATATTTATATTATTATTTTCTCACTGGTCTCTCTTTATATAGTGAGAGATAGACTTGTAGTCCTACTCTGGCTACCTGAGATCACTCCTCTATGTGGAAATATCAGATGAACAATACTCATGAGTATTTTGCCAAAAGTGGTATGAGTACTCAACAATACCCAAGCAGGAGTACTCAAAGTCGTACTCAGAGTACTTGTTACTCACTCATGAGTACTCAGATGAGTACTCAGTGAGTAAAAAAATGTATGAGTACGTATGAGTACTCGTCCGGTTTTTCTAGGAGAGTACTTTTTGAGTACTCACACTTGAGTACATTCACTAGGGTATTATCTTCAATCCCACATTTGAAAAGATTTGAAATTGAAGCTGAAATTGATAAGAAATTAAAACCATTTATTGAAAGTTCATGGTGTGAATTAATTCGTCATACAATCAACGCAAAAAAATCACGAAAAACTTCACAAACATCATCATCATCAAACAAAAACAAGCTTTCATTACCTGATTCATCATTTCCAACGATTAATCACTTTTTATCGACAACATCTATTATAACAACAACAAAGCTGCAAAAAAATATTAATAATAATATTAATATTAAAAAGAGCCAAGATAAAAAATCTCGTCAACCTAGAAAAACACATTTTAATCAAGATACTCAACAAGTTAGTCGGTCAACCTCAACTTCTGTAAACCGACGACAACAATCTTCTGATAAAAATCAACAACAGCAACAAACCAAAAGAGCATCAGTTAATGGACGACGACAACAATCATCGGTAACAACAAATAAACAACAGGGTCGTACACCATATGATAGAAGAAATAATAATTACTATTATAACAGCGATTATTCATATAACTATCCTAGTTATTCTTATGATCGATATCGATCAACGTATTATCCGTCTTGCTATAATAATGAATACGATAATAACAACTCTTATTACTATTATCGTTCTTCTTATTATCCTCGTCACCGTCGTCTCAACAACGATATGAAACAATCGTTCATTTATTAATAATCGATTTGATTTAAATAGTAGTAATTATCCAAACTATGATAATAATAACAATACTGAATAACAACAATGTAAAAAAAACTTGTATCAACAATATCCACAACCAATTCGTTATCCACAAACAGCAACGACACAAATAGTTCAATCATTAGCTCAACAACAATATCTAATTCAACCGTCGCCAACTTATTATCAACAACAAATGCCACAAACAACATATTAAATAATAATAATAACAATCCTTCATCAATGAAAACAGATGGCTTTTCCAGGCGTGCGTTTGGGTGTAAAACAGTGGATCACATTTTTTTGCTTCTGTGAAATAGAGGTTTTTCATTAACGGCCCTTACTGGCTGGCTAACTTCCTACAACGCTTTTTTGTTTGTAGGATTTTTATTTTATTTTCGTTTGCACTGCGATAATATTACAGCCTAATTCAGTTTCTCTTTTTTCCTTCAATTAGTTTCGATAAAAAAAATCAGAATAGAAGCACTGTTTATCCAGTATTCAACTCTGTCCATGACATAAAAAGGAAATAAACGTCTTATGAATATTTTTTCTCTAAAGAAAACAGCATCAGTTGAAGTGGAATATACTTTAAAGTAAATTATTCTAAGTAAACAGCAGATTCTGTTTTTTTGGATGGTAGAAAAAGGAATTAAAATATAACTGCGCATAAACTTATTCACCGAGTTCCGTTTTACCTTTCTATATAATACCGCTTTAAGACGATATTTCTCTATACATCGTGCCTTTCTTTATAATTTCACTCCGAATATAACTCTGTATGTGCTTTACTGCATCTTATCCTCTTGTGATTTTTCATTCAGATCTTTTACTAACCGTACAAGAAATTATGTTTGCCCTATCAGCATGTAAGCTTTGTCTTCTTACAACTATATTATTCTCCACTGACTGTTATTCCGCAACGCTTTGCGATAAAGGGGATGGATAGTCTTTGTGGCAGCCAATGTTATGATACAACTGCCTCTGGAAAACTAACATGCATCGATGGGATCTTCTGCGATAAAGGGGATAGTCTTTGTGGCAGCCAATGTTATGATACAACTGCCTCTGGAACACAAACATGCATCGGTAAAGTTTTCCTCGTAAACAAGTGAGTATCTTTGAAAAGATAGCCAGTTTCAAATAAATATGTATATTTTAGACAGTTCTGAAAGATTTTTTTGTTAAAACCGTGGTTACTTACACATTAATAAAGTGTTTCGTACACATATCAACATTATCCTTAGACACAGAGCACTCCTACAATAGCAAGCAGAGACTTGGGAACAACATAATGTATTCGATCCAAGCTATACTTGATTCTCTGTGTTGTTTTTAAGAAGGGCGGCGTTGCATAGGTTATAAAGCTACATCGACTATATTTATTTGGGGGTAGAAGATGCTTTTAAAAGAGACTTTCTGAGCCTATTGAGTTAGGTGGTTTAATGCAAAGAAATTAACCTATATTTTTATTACTGTTTGGATTCAACACATCAAATTGGGGTTACGGAAAATTTTTTAGTGAGTTTGAACTTAATTTGACCGAGTTATGGGCGTTTTGATGTGAGCGGGTCGAAAAAAGTTCCGAAATTCAGCGACTTTTTATTTCTTCCATAACTCAGTCAAATTTTGTTCGTCTTGTTTGCGCGAGTTTTCGTTGGAAAGAGCTTGCAACGGCAAACAAGATTGTCTCTCGCGATTTTCCCTGAAGGTGCCACTGTGCGGGCAAAACTGCGAGTTTTTCAAAAAAGGCGAGCTTTTCACAGATCGACCTGAATTCGTTCCGAACAATTTTTGACCGACAGATATGAATTTAGGTGTAAATGAAAAACTATGGAGGCTATAGAGCTTAAGAGAGACTTTCTGGCTCGATCGAGCATCCTGCCAAAGAGCCATAACATGAAACTTTTTGACCTATACTTTTTATTACATATTCGGATTCAGCACATCAATGGATTTTGACCCGCAAACGATTTTCAAGTTGATGGACTTCCTTCGTGAGTTATGAATTTCTTAATTTTCTGTGAAAATAGTGCAAACTAGCATTTTCTGCATATCTACAAGAGTATACAGACTGTCTTTGGGAATTTTATCATCTGCACGTATTAACTCGACGAGTATCATGCCAGAAGTGAAAACAAATTTAATTTATTCTGGCAATCAGAATGATCCACAATAAAAACATTGACAATAAGCATATACAACAAGTGACTTCTGTATACTGAGTAAAAGAAAAAATGAATAACATACCAAGGAATTAGTGGTTTGATCCAGTTATATAATTAACAGTATGTGTAAAAAAGTACTTTCAAAATAATTCTCAGACTTAAGTTTCATTTTTACGAATTGTCAGGTCTATTTCTACAACGGATGATTTTCAATTTTTCATATGATACTCAAACGAAAACTTTTCCTGTACGTGGACGTTTGTTTGCCTCTCTTTATATATCTATTTGAAGAAGATCGTGAGGAGGCGCAATTAGTCCTGCAGCCCTTTCATAAGTATATCCTAATGGATTGTTAATGTATCGCGTTCCGTCAATTTCCACTTGCATCTTTCTGTGACTGTGACCTGAACAATTTCCATAAACTATTATCTATTTTTGTATTGACTTATACCATTTACTTACCAAATATGTGAACAAGTGAATGAAGCAGTTCTATCTGTTTGTCAAAAAGATCAGTTCCCGCAACAAGTGAAAAGTTTGCTCTAACAGTATCTTGTTCTTGTTTAAGTTGTTGCGCAGTTTTCTGTATCTCTTTTCTTCTCCGACGCATTTCATCTCCATAGGCGTTCATTAGCTTCCTTAAATAAACATCATTTATGATTCTGTCAATTTGAAAATAAATAAAAAATGAGTGTATACCTGCTCGTGAAAAAGTGTGAAAAGGTGATAACTTTTGTGGTATCCAACGGATTTGGCATATGCGCTGTATTGAGCTGTACAAAATATTTCGCGGCACCTTCTCGGGGTACTTCCTGGTAATAGAAGCAGATAATTATGAAGTAAACGTCATATATTGATGTAGAGGGAATAACTATGTCTGATTTTATACATACCTCAGTCCATTTGCATAGATGATAATCTGTCCACAACGTAATGTCACTTACAACTTCCGGCATAGGTATATGCAAACTTTCATCATACCTACAGAAATAATCACAAAATAAGACATTACTTTCCTGTACACAAATACACGTACCAACCAAATAAAGGAACAATAGTAACACCCTCTGATATACCTGTGCGAGTGTGTACACCAATTTCCTCACATAATTCTAATATCTACAATGAGTATAATTGAATTAACAATGTGTTACTTAGCGGTAGGAAATCGAATATACTTACATGAAAAAATTTACTCACTGAGTCTTTAATACCCAAATCTGTATCGTTCGAGGAAATCCATAACTCATGATTACCTGAATCACCAGCACACAAACGAAGAAGATGCGCAAAAATAAATAAAACATACATACCTGGACAGTAATAAACTTCTTTGAATTTGGATTTGAAAATTCTTAACGTCTGCTCAAGCTTCGAAAGGATATGCGTTATATCACCTTTTAAACAATACAAGGTGTTATTAAGGTTTAAGAAAGTATCCGTGTGCCGATCAAGAGTCTCCTTAGTACATCATCATATGCAAGAAGTTATTTTTGATTAGAAAGTGTCTCATTCAATTGTTCATTATTGAAAACCTACAAATTCAGATTTTTCCATTTTGGAGCCCAGTGGGTCCAAGGTTATAAATTTTTTTGTCAACGAGAGTCTTACCGGTGTCTGAAGAAGCGTACAAATCGGTATTTTGGCTATAACGCTAAAGCTACTTGGCCGATCTTTTCGTAATATCTCACTTGATAGAACATACAATTCTTAACAAAACAGGGCGTTTCAGTCGACTGGAAAGTGCATAGATCGTTTCGAAGATGGTAAATACTGGAAAAATGTGTTTTTGAAAAACGTGGTTTTTTCGTGTAATGTATATTTTTTGAACTGCTGTATACTCATCCCAGAAAATTTATTTGTATTTTATAGAGGGAACATTTCTGCATAAAACAGACATAACAGGAATTTTTAAATGCCATCGAAGGAGACATCAGTCACTGTTTAAATAGTGATACTAGTCATTGAGCATTTCAATCCATGCTGTTATCTGTAGAAGAAACAAGCCTCCGGTTGTTTTTTGAATAACTTTTGATTGAAAAATGATAAAAACCTGTGATTTGCAGCATTCGATAGCTAAGATCTGACCGCATCTTTTCTGCACCAAGAGGTTTTTGAAAATCTGGTATGGTGTACCTGACAAATTTTTAAAAAGATGCGCTTCCAAAAAGGTATTTTTCCACTACTAGTTTCGATCTCAGATGTGTATTAGAACAAGGGACCTTTCTCCGCCAAAATACTGAAAACCCGAGACCTTCATCTTTCGTCGTTTAGAAACTATACGGATTTTCCTAGGACATCTACTATCGGTCTAAGTATACGTTGTGAAAAGTCAAAAACATAACGACACAAAAGTTTTCGATCATGCTGAATCTCGTGGCAATATTTGTCTTCCGAAAAACTTTCAAAAACCTAGTGAAAACGTATATTAGGTGGAATACCCCATTTGCCTACTTTTGACTATTTTTGAGTAAAATCGAAAAACTCATAAACCAATCAAGATCCAATCAAATTATGTCAGAATACCAAGATGTACTCTATTTTACCTGCTCAACACTATCCAGTTCAATAAAAGCCTTGAAAATAGTTAAAAATAGTTTAGAGTCGACTGAAACACCCTGTTTTGTTAAGAATCGATAACTTTTCTCGCGCACGTTTCTGATAAATGTTCTGTCACTCACTTGTTGTCTCACTCACTGTTGACTCACTTACCTGCCACGATCAATGTATCTCCACTGTATGTATCGTTTGGTAACTGTTCCACCCATGCCATGTTTTCTGCGTAATCGACATGCACATCGGAGATAGCATAGATGGGCATAACAGTGATGCACGCTAGAAATAAAACAACAGTAGATATTAGTTCGTATACCGTGTTGATGCTCTTGAAATTCTAGATCTGCAGATACTGCTACTCAACTAATAATACACATGGAATTGATGAACTAAGTAAAAACTAAAAGTTACGCTAACAGTAACCTTGATATTTGTTGTATAAATTTTCACCTGTTATTTGTTATTATTATATATCCTGAAATTGCCGAGAAGGAAATCGATTACTCGAACAACTCTGAATGTCTTAACGATGTGGGCTTCTTACGGAAAAGATTTTGAAACTTTTTTACATTCTTGAAGTAGTGTACAATACACTGTCTTTATGCATATGAGAGTCAAAATCAGATGACAATAAGAATAAAATAACAAAAAGCAAGCGTATTCACTCATCCATGTCATGGTATTAATAAACTATATAATTTATGACGCTATGTGTAAGGAACGTGAACTGCATTTTATTCATCAGTTCTTCAATCTAGGAGCGATTGTAGGAGAAGAACAACAGATGACATTACATCGGCCGTCAATGACTATCGCCGTTCTTGATGAAGTTCATAGAGTATGTAGATATGTTGTAGATAAGAATATCCATCTCAAACACACCTTACGTTCGGGTTCTATAAGCTTTTTGAAAAGTAGGTGTCGCTCCGTAAAAGAGAAGCAAGTTTATGAAGCATATAAAAATAAAAATAAAGTTTCGTCGTAACCAGATAGGATAGATTTAAGATATTTATGCATATAGACTCTGAAATGAACTTTATCCAGTTATATCGTTGGAAATCAGTACTCGTTTAGTACATCAGATTTGGTACATATTTTAAGTGAGAACTATCGTTCTAAACTAAAAAACGTCCTTCTCTGAGTAAATAGAGCCTAAGAACTTTGGAAACAGTTTCGTTTAATAGTCATTATTCAGATGTACAAGATTCATTATCCAAAGGTTTTGGACATGAAATTCAAGTACACAAAGCCTTTTTAATGAATTACTGGTAGTAATTCGAAATAATTCTCATGGTACTGGTAAGTACATCTTAGCGCATACTGACCTTCATTCTCATTTTAAATGAGATAACAATTAATTCAAAAATGAAACGTCTTCAACCTCTTTGTTGTGAATTGTTCAAGAGATATGATAATTTCAAACTCTATATTAAATTGCGGATTAGTTGTTTCCAACCTCTTCAGCTGCAATAAAATTTCGCAGAATGGGCAGTAATGCATAAATTTTTAAAACTCGAGCAGTCATTTTGAATATGCCAGTTGTTTCAGCATTGGTTACGGTCTAACTGTACTGTGTTTACCGCTTACCAAAAAAATTGAGATAAAAATATTGAGACAAATGTAAGATGCTGCTAAGACAAGGTTTCGACGCTTTTTAGATTTGGTTCTTTTATACATCATTCGATAGGGAAAAGTGCACTGATCACGAATATGTGGTCTCGATCATTTTTCGAAGTTGCTTTCGAGGTGAAAAAGCCGAAAAACCGAGAGCGACTGGAGACCTCGAAAACGGTAGTCTAACAGTATTTAATCAATAACTTCTCATCACAACGTCACAGAGATGTGCGATTTCGATATTCGGATTCAGCAGCCAAAACTGCATCGAATGAAGTACTTTTTAGTGTTTTATACTTAAAATTGGATTTTAGCCAAAATCCAAAACCCAACCAACGAAAAACCTTTCAAAAACCAATCAAGTCCCGAAGGGAAGGTCGCAGAGCAAAAAGCTTTACGTCATAGGACGCGCCGTGAAATTCTCTAGAAAGTTATGCGTGCCGATTTTTGAGAAAAATTTTCTTTTGAAAGTTATAGGCCGTTTACTGAACTTGGAATCGAGTGGCAAAATCCTTTTTCGACAACTTAATGACTTTTCATCCGATTGACGTCAA
>CAJNOQ010009659.1:0-10079 GCA_905250885.1 Didymodactylos carnosus
TGACACATGTAGTTGTTTATGACCTTAATAACCTTACATGTGTATTAGTTTAATGTAAACTAAACAGTTTTTCCTTTATTGAGAAACAGGTGGTCCATTTTTGGACCACCGGTCCTCAAAGGGTTAACGATAATGACGGAATACGATGTGGACGGAGTTGTGTTGCTTATCATGCCTTAACTCTGTCTTCCTCGAAGGAAACCATAACTGATGCTACACTAACTGACCATAACTGAAGCTACACTATGTAAAGTAATAACTAAGCATGCAACATCAGGAATATCAAGTCTTTTATATCATCTCAAACATCAGCCTCCTAACAAACACAAACTTATAAATAATTTATCCAAACAATCATTCAATAATAAAACACGTTCGGTCGATTCGGTAATTCCACCGTATATATGGCACTTTATACATGACTTCTTCCAAATCAAATTTAAATACCCTAGTTGTGTAGAGCATAGTCGATAACCTCACTTTGGTTATAAAAGATCCACTGTGAATCTCTCCTATAAAAGGATAAACACTTCATCGAAAAATGCCGAAATGATGACTTCGAACATGGAAGTACGAATGTCTAGTCTTCATCAATACGAGAGTGTAATATACCGAACTGTTGTCGAATTTCAATCGATTTTTCCGCTTAATATCTGTTACACGAGAAGAAAGACGCGATTTTGGTACGCCCCATGAAGGTGGCGCTATTGTCAATAAACGTATTTGTTCGTCACAATCGCTCTCCTTGAACAACATTATAAGACCATCCACCAATGCATCGGTTTCTTCAACAGCGACAACTAAACAATCTAACTTTGATTTCTGTTTCAGTGTTTCCATGAAATTTTCAGCATAATGTCGAATCCTTTCAATAGTTTTTCTCACTTCGACTATGCTCTACACAACTAGGGTATTCAAATTTGATTTGGAAGAAGTCGATGTAAACGTGCCATATATACGGTGGAATTACCCATATGAATTAGATGAAATACAAAAAGCATTAGTAAACTGCTAGAAAAATATTTTCATTAATCAAAAATAGTCATTTAGCTAGAGAAAACTTTAAATACTTTTCAAGAGTTATTTAACACAAAATAACGTCAGCTATCGATTTCTGATGTCGTAACACGTTGGATAGTACGCATTATATGATAGAAAGATTGATGGAAAAAAACAAATCCTATAACATCATATCTTCAAGAAACAGAATTTCAAAAAACACTTAGCAAAGCTAATGTATCAACTACCCTAGTAAAACTCTTAGACACTTCTTAAAAAATATCTTACTAAGATCTTATCCTTTAAGATTTTGATAAGATAATCCACAATCTTATCGTTTAAGATCTTAATAAGATTTAATGACCCTGCTTTCATTCACCGTTTTGTTTTGTTCGCATTCATCTATATAAGTGACCGAAAATATGAGTGATTATATGATTATTTTTCTGCCAGACTCTGCTGGTACTTGCTCTCTCTCGAAAGTGTTCAACGACTTTTTAGAGAGTGTACATGCAGGTCAATGTCCATAGTTGGACACCTGAAAATATGAAATTTTTCTTGATTCTTCAACACTGTTCAACTGCTGCTTTGGATAATGCGAATTAAAACTCGAAAAATTTCCAGTGAATCTCGGATGAATATTATTTAAAAAACGTTGTCGTTTTTACTATTAAGATCCTAATACATTCTTATCCAATCTTGAAAAAGTCTTAGACAGTACAATTTTAGTAAGATCTTAGAATAATCTTATCAAATCTGAGAATTTTCGGGTCTCACGATCTCAAAAATCTTTTTTTAATTATATAACAACGATAAACAAAAGAGATGAAAAGCCCTAAGAATGATTGCTGCATGCATTTTATTCATTAGCAATTTAAAAAGCAATAAAACAACACATACTTCACAAAAAACATATTTTCTAGCACCCACGTCGTAGTGTACTGCAGTTCGACTGGGTCGTGTATTGAAGCAGGGATATTGTATCAGAAATGTCAATCTTCTTAAGGATCTTAGCAGAATAATCATAGCTTTCGTAGAAAATACAATGGAGAATAAGACGAAATTCCATTTTGATAAAACAACTGATAAAGACAACTGAACAAGAAGTTACACGTGCAGCAATGATAGAAAAAGTGAGTATGTCTGCCATCATCGTATGTTGTTTTTTGCAATGTATTCTGCAGTATAATTCTTCTATAATTAGTTTTCCTTTCAGCATAATAAGAATAAACACGGATTCCTTTCGTCGAGTATATAATAACAACAAACATCAAAGTTAAAAAGAGGTTACACGTTCAGACAGTCCCTTGTCACGACTTCTGACCCGATGGGGCAATATTGTATAGTCAGGCAAGGAGTATATTGTCCCTTCCTACCAGATTTCCATATTTTTTTTTGGGAACGCATCAGGGCAAAAATGGAGGCGATGACGCATGAAGAGACTTATTTCGCTTGAAAGAACGTCAGAAACTGCGCTTACTTTTCTAGAGTAAGGAAGAAGCCTCTTTCAGGGTTTTATTACCAGAACGGATAATAAGCCTTGCTCGATTAGGCACAAAGCGCCGTTCTCGATGTTAATATGTGTTATTTAATATGAGTCGGATGAGTTTATTACAGAAAGGAAAAAATATTTTTCCTCGTATTAGTCTTCATATGCAAAGCTACGTGTGCTATTTCGACTCTCTGCGTCTTCTAGTTTTTAAAGTATTAGTGGTAGTCTCTCTTGTTCAGTTTAGACTACAAAAGTATACCACTGTTTAACAACTTCAAATCTATGAGTGGTATACCTGGAAATGCGATTTGCAGTAATATGGAACGTGATAAAAGCCACGGAGGTGTATCCTATAAATTACAGCTTATCAATAATCACAATTCTTGTTATCTTTAACATTCCAATGTGCTTTACATGAAAAGAAACACTCTAGTAAGGCTCCGTACTCACATAAATGTGTGTAAGCACAAATAAATCTATTATTCATATGTTGCCTATTCTTGCAAGATATATTGCCAAAACAGGCAATACCGACCTTGCTCGAATTAGCAATATCGACAGATCGGGGAAAGGTGAAACGGTCGATATTGAGTTAAATTTGTTTTTCGTTTCTCACATGAGAAAGGAAAAAGTTCGAACACATAATTTTGATGCACAATGAATATACAATGTGCAAGTACAACTAAAGGTAAAAGTTCGACGTGCTTAGTAAGAGAGTATCATATTAATGAATAGTTTTTATTTATTCTGTTAAAAATAGTTACACGCGCAGGAAAGATAGCAAAAGTCAGTATGTCTGACATCATTGCATGTTGTTTTTTGTGATATATTTTGGAGTACAATTCAGCTATAATTGGTTTTTCTTCCATTAACATAAGAATAAACGCAAAATTCTGTTTTTCATTATATATAAACAATAATTATTAAAATTAAAAAGAGATGAAAAGCCTTAAGAATGTTGGCTGTTATGCATTTTATTCATTAGTAATCTAAAAAGCAATATTCAGAAAAAACGCGTTTTCAACTACTAGAGTCGTAATATAGTGCAGTTCGACCAAGAGTAGCAGCAGATAGCTCGTACTTTTGATGCCACCTTTGTGAAATAAAGGAGAAACAGTTGAATGGTACGTATTATAAACACTGGTGTCGGTTAGGTTACATAATGACTGAGACTTACGTTTAGGATTCAAGCGAAGATCAGTTGTATTCTTCTTATACAACACCAAAACGGAATGATTTTTCTTTGCTGCCGGTTGCTCGAAATGGTACATTGGATCAAAATTACCAGCAACATCAGCAGACAATGAATCGAGCAAGTCATTTTGGTCCACCACTACAACATTCTACTGCCAGCGTTTCATTTGTCGACCCAAAATTTGAAACGGCATCAACAGCCCATATGATTCGCCCAGATGCTTGGGCAACACCACCGAATACGAGAAATATGAATGCAGCCGTTCAAAAGGAATCAACAAAGTAGAATCAGGCTTCTTTCTTTAACATCTGATTTTTTATTTTTAGTTCTTTTAGCTTCGGTAAAATACGTGCCAAATTAACATCCACAAACGTTCTTTTTCTTGTTATTGGCTTGATTTTATGTGGTGTACCACTGGCTGTTCTGACGACACTATGGTGGCTCGAATAATATTTGATATTTGAGCATGTTATTTACATACAAACTTGTTTTGCATAACTTAGTCAGCCCGTCGAAATTTCTTCCTCCAAATCAAGTTAAGTCTGATTAAAAAATAGATAGACCACGAAATTTGCTAGTCTTTTAGGTGAGAAACAGTTTTTAAAGTTTCAGAAACTTTGTTTCATGGTAAAAGATACGTGATTTAAAGAAAAATCTCTCACTAGAAATAGCTTGACTTGATCACTCTCCTGGGAGCCTTAATAAGACTGACATTTCTGATATAACATCCCTGATTCAACAGACGATCCGGTCGAACTGCAGTATATTACGACTCTAGTAGTTGAAAACGCGTTTTTTCTGAATATTGCTTTTTAGATTGCTAATGAATAAAATGCATAACAGTCAGCATTCTTAAGGCTTTTCACCTCTTTTTAATTTTAATGTTTATTGTTGTTATGATAGAGAATTTGCAGTATTTTTGTTAATACAGTGATGTAAACTCTTATGAAAATAATTTTATCGTAGTTTTTCAGACAGCATTTTTGAAAGTTGCTATTAACAGGATAAATGTTTCTTTATAAAAGAGAGCTAATGCATGAAAGAGAAGATCGAACACATGCGAATAGCTAAGATCAACAAAGAAGGGGATCCTTAGTCATGACAATGTGCATATAACGATGATTCTCACGACAGAATAAAAAGTTTGATTGGCTACATCTCCGGTCATTTCTATTTACTTGGGAACTTAAAGAAGATGGTACGCTTTTTAAAATCTAGAGAGCATTTCTCAGATAAATTATAATACCAAAGCTAGACATTTCAGGTAGAATAAATGCCAGCAAACTCTTAGGATCGAACGACACAGAAAATCACAGACAGGTCTTTCAGTGACAGTAGACTGATAAAACGTGGCTTGCTCGGTCAACAGTAGTGATCAAATGATAACTGTTGAATTCTTTCGGTTGAGAGCATTTCTGAAGAACAGAAACAAGGCGCTGATAGTAAAGAATTTATATATACTATAAAGAAAATCGCGCCAACCTTTCTTAGAGGCAAGTTTGTCTTTCGGATTTGAGTGATGTCGGTGTGTCAATAATATCCTTATGAAATGTTATTTATTATATGATGTTAAAGTGTTATTATTTAGAGTTTGCAGCGGGTATTTTAAATTTGTGACTACGAATTTTTCTTTTTTAATGGATAATTTAATTTTGTGACGATAGATTTAGTTTTCGTAATGGATAATTTCAATAGTTTGGATCGTATGTGAATTTTAGTGACGGTAGTGTGATCACGTACGTTCTTTCAAAATGTTTTGAATACCTTTCTGTTTGGTTTTGTTAAGATCAAACCAGTCATGTGCCCCAAATAATGTAATATTTTGAGTGGAAATCAACCGGGACCAAACCGAGGTTTTGAAACTTTAATCGAGCCCGAGCAGGAAAAAAGTTGTTGTATTTCTGGCCTCCGATGTCTATTGTTGTCAGCTGAATCAAACTATGTAAGCTTCGCAAGTAGTGTATAGAAACTGCAGTCCAGTTTTTCTCTCTAATTGTTTTTTCCCTTGACTTTAGTAAGGATTAATATATATAAAAAACTGTTAACATTTTTTGCTACCAAAAATGCTACAGTAGTTACAAACAATTGACATTTATAAGGTTTTAATTCCGTTCACACAACCTACAATGCTCAACGCCTCTTTTGATAAGGCAGTATCGTTTGCGGAGCATCATCTGTTCCAGATGATATTAGTGAAAAAATGTGTGGAGAAGTTGCGTTATCTAAGAATAATGAATAGGTATGTGTCCACTAAGCGACAACGAAAAAGCTGATATTCGGTTTAAATCGACACCGAAAACATTCCAAACACTTTTGTTTAAGGTTTTAAAATGAAATAAAGGGTTAGCACATAACATCTATTCACTATTGGCAAAAAACATTTGGTTTTACCTCTACCGGTTGCAACCGACAATCAAAAACCTGAAACGGCTAAAACGAGAAAAGCGCACGCACAAATCTACATCTTGACTTAACGAACGAATTTAATATCTGGTATTTGCCCCTTAGTGGATGGAGTATGCCATATGTTTCTTCTTCTGATCATCTGTGTTATGTCCTATGATTTCTCGAGTTACATATAGGCATGTGTCGGTCATACACAGAGGTGTCACTTGACTATTTCTTTACTAGTAATAAGAAATGTTTGAAAGTTACTTGTTACTGGAAGTGGTAACTCTTTTTGTTATTTTCTTATCAACTTATTTT
The DNA here is from genome assembly GCA_905250885.1 of Didymodactylos carnosus. Classification (NCBI taxonomy): domain Eukaryota; kingdom Metazoa; phylum Rotifera; class Eurotatoria; order Philodinida; family Philodinidae; genus Didymodactylos; species Didymodactylos carnosus. The sequence continues at coordinate 6,393 of CAJNOQ010009659.1, forward strand.
GTTACTCTGTTACTTGTTACCCCTAACGAGGAAACCTCCCGAGGTGATAAATCGCTTTTTGATCGAAATCTAGTGGGTTGTAGGTTATCAACCATGCTGATTCCGAATATGACCATGGGGTTCCCCAGAGCCCTTCTAAGGTCCGTTCTTCTGAAAAACCAGTTTTTCAGAAACTCCAAAAAATAGGCCGAAGCTTTCTTAACAATATAGAATTGTAGCCCGCAAATTTTGATTCAGCTCTACACACCTTTTCTTTGCAAAGTTATAGAGCCCTAAGTATTCATTGTCAGCTCAAAGCAGTAGAAATAAGACGAAGTAATTTAGGACTTTTCTTGAAAATTCTATAACTTTGCAAAGAAAAGGTGTGTAGAGCTGAAAGATGTCTCATTTTAATCAAAACTTTGCGGGCTACAATCATGTCTCATTAAGAAAGGTTCTAATTATATTTTAAAGTTTCTGAAAAACTGGTTTTCTAGAAAACTGGATCTTCGAAGGGCTAAGGGTAATCCCCTTGGCCATATTTGGAATTAGCATGGTCGATAACCTATAACCCACTAGATTCCGAGCAAAAAGCGTTTAATCACCTCGAAAGGTTCCCTCGTTAGTTTCGAAAAAAAGGAACCGTTGAAGAAACGGCGGTTCCGGTTGTCACGAGAATCGAGAACCGAACATCCCGAGGTGTGACTAAAGGAAGCAGTTTCAGAAAAAGGATAAATATGGCAACAGCCACATTGACATGCTGAAGCATCACATGTTACGAGATTATTACTTTTGACAAATGCGAAACCACCTAGTTAAATATGACAAAGAGAATATTAGAAGGAACAAGAAACAGAAAAGAATTAGAAGAAGATTTAAGCTGTTGTTATCTTACATACCCTCGATGACGGTCGGCCATCTGTGTAACGCTATAACACCTGCACAATAACATAAACTGTATGTTCGAAAAGAAAATGAAAGAGACTGACGGTTACATAAACGGGTATAAATACGACTATTTGCTAGCTAACTACTTTTCATTTTCGTTTACATTTCACTGGCGAACTGTTCAAGTTATTTACTTTTATTTGAATTTTTTCTTCATGACTGCTATGGTAGAATTTATGGTGAACGACTTCGGTAAGTTTGACTTTCGGTTGGGATTGAAAACTGGTAGTATGTCAGCACAGTGCATTTCATAACTATAACTTGAAAAGGTATATTTATATTTATATTGGTTAAAGTTAGAGCAGACGTACTGGTATATATAAATTCCCACATCCATTGCAAGAACACTTTTAATCCGATTCTTTGTTTTGGAGAGGATTCCCGAAGTTGCCAGGTTAACAATAAAGCTTAGTAATTGTCTTAATTACAGTTTCATTAGAACTAAAAGTATGAGGTTGCTGCTAATTACTAATATAATGAATATGCCTTTTGAATGCAGAGATGCATTCAAGTAGTATTGATGCTCCCAGGTTAATTAGTATTAACTTCATAGTCGTATTTCTAATATGGCAGTTATACCAAAATCACCTTCATACCATTAGCAATCCTCTGCTGAATGGAAGAATCTGCTTAAGACTGTTACTGTAATTAATGTGGGAACCTATTTTTCATAGCATCATATATCCTCTCAAGTTAATTATTATCATTACCAATACCGCTTCTCAAATTCGAAATCGGTTACATACTACTGATAGTCGCAGGTTAATTACCGATTTTTGGAGTTTCTCAATTTCTCAATTCACAGCTTTGTAGAATGTCTGAATTTCTGAATTTACCGATTTTTAGAGCGTCTGAATTTCGAGATTTTTAGAATGTCTGAACGTACGAATTTACCGATTTTCAGTATTTCTGAATTTGTGCATCCACAGCTATTTAGAATCTCTGACTTTTTTTGACTTTACCGATTTTCAGTATTTCTGAATTTGTCCATTCGCAGCTTTTTGGAATGTCTGAATTTTTTCGAATTTAATGATTTTTGGAACATCTGAAGTTATGAATTAATAGATTTTTAGAGCGTCTGAATTTCTGAACTTGCCGATATTTAGTACCCCTGAATTTGTGAATTCAGAGCTTTTTGGAACGGCTGAATTCTTTCGAATTTATTAACTACTAACTCCGAAGCAAGAAAACATGCTTTTCTACACACAGAATGATCACTTTTTACAAAAGACAAAAAGTATTCAAATCAGATTTGACGTTAAAGAAATCATTAAGAGTTTCATACGGAAATAAGTGATTTCGTTCTGTTTATTTTCTAGTAATATACCTATCAAACATTTTAAATCCTTCAAACGCGATCTAGAACACTTGAGAGATAGATTAGATTACTAGCTTCATTAAACTCACATCATTCACCACGACGCTCTTCAACAAAAGCCACATCATCCTCACCACGATCTTAATAGAGAAATAATAGAGAAAGGTGATCTTGAATACTTCAGAGATAAATTAGATTACTAGCTTCATTAAACTCACACCATTCACCACGATGCTCTTCAACAAAAGCCACATCATCCTCACCACGATCTTAATAGAGAAAACGCAATCTTGAGGAGTTGAGAGAGAAATCAGATTACTACCTTCGTTAAACCCAGGCCAGTCACCACGACGCTCTTCAACGAACACCGCATCATCATCACCACGATCTAAATGGAACATGCACACAAGGAGGAAATAAGGAATCTGGAATACAGCAAAAGACTCAACAGCTTATAACCTTCAACTATGTAGAACATGCAAGCAGGGATTGAATAAGGCATGTATAATGCAGCAAAAACCTCAGAAATCCTCATATCCCTCAGCTCTGTGGAGAATTCACACAAGAGAGGAATAAGGAATCAACTTTTTCAATCGAAATATCGACGTTTCCACGTTTCTTTTTGAAACTTCATTCCTATGCGACCAATACTAGTTTTCACATTGCATAAGTCCATTAATATCATTAAATGTTTTTTTTGAAGATTTTATGAGAAATGGTGCTGCTGCCGATCGTAGTCAGTAACGATTCCATATCCGACCGATCGGTCATACGGAGCTACCCTGATTTCCCGACGATTTCGACTCGAGTCTGCTAAAACTCTGTCGTCTCGCCGGTATTCACAGCTGCGGCTGTATGAGCTATCCTTCCAAACTGGCTCGGCTTTGAACCTATGGGACCTAGCAATTGTATATCCGGATTGCGCATCCGAAGCACAGATGTTAGGTGGAGCACCATCGGAGTAGAAAGCCTGCGAGTTTGGCATCCAAAGACCGAAAATCCCACTTCCGTCTTTATACAGACGAAAATTAGCAGCCGACGTTGTACGGGTTAGTTCAGTGCTGGTCCAGATGACTGGATCTGCGCCTGACCGTTGTATCAGTTGTGCGGCTTGAAGTGGAACTGTAGGATCCCTGGTGTCGATGGTAAACACCTCGAGTGTCTGCAGACAATGGTGATTGTTGATGTTGGTTTGATGCTAACATGTTTTATTGAATGAAAGGTAATGAGAATATAAGACAAATGAATGAATGGTGCATAAACGAGAGGTAGATGACTATTTATAGTAAGTATCACTCCTTCGTGTTTTTCTGCTCAATGATTCTAAGACAAAGAGTCTATATTATGTCGTCCGTTTGAGTCTTTCATTCCCTTGTCTAATGAATCCTAATTCTTGTAGATAAAAGACCTGAGATACCTCGATTATTCATATTATTTCCTTA
>CAJNOQ010009660.1:0-10079 GCA_905250885.1 Didymodactylos carnosus
TAAAGTTTAACCTCTTGAATGCCGTTATTTTTCCTCTTCCGCGTCCAAAGGCATGCATGTGTAAAAAAACGATCAAATATCTCTCTTTGCGTTCTGTTGTTTTCGTCACATGTGTTCCTCTGGCACTTTTTTTCGTACTGTATACAGTGTGTGACTATGGTCCATGTACTAGTTTGTTCAGTTTTTCATTGGCTATTTTTATATATCAAGCTTTAATCGTTTTTGTTAAGCACCGGTTATGCTTCATGTACCTACTCAGAAAAGTTAATTTAAAACGTCTCCATAAGGTTACAATGGTACATATGCACTACAAAATGTGTAAAATCGTTTTCTCTACAAAATCTGATCAAAATTAAGTTGAAAAGCAGTGCGCCAAAATCAGGAAAACCGGGTCCTCCCTCCTTTGACAGCTAAGAAAAATGTCAGATGTCGACTAAAAAGCCGTATGACTGTCCACGACATTTTTTCTAAAACTATACGCATTTACCAATTTTCGCCTTTTTGACAAGAACTAGATGTGTTTTTTGCTGCTATGATTTTCAAGTGAGTGTCGATCTCTATAGAAATGTCTGAAAATTTCGATAGGATTATCAAGTAGTATGTGTAATAAAGATTTTTTGTTCTGGAGAATATCGCAAGATACTAGCGAAATTTTTCACCAAAATTGAAAAAACGTTGATCTCGCCATCGACACTCTACTTATGTTTCATAAATTTCTAAGATATATTTTCTTACGCAGAATTTCATGCTCTTTACAATGGAACTGATCTCCATATTTTTCGAGAACGTCAATGTAATGATGATCGCAGCTGTATGATAAATTCGAGTAAAAGTTACTTTTTTTTTAAACAGAGGATGATGAATATTTACCAGTAGTCGATTATGGAAATGTACCATGCACGTTTCTACATTTGACACATTTTACATTCAAATTGGATGCCATTGAATTTAGTCACATTGGAGCACTATTTCAATACCTCCAATTCAAAAATAAACTAACTTATTTTGATTTTCAATACAGTAATTATAATAGATTTGAAATAGACACTGAAAAGCTTGAGAAACTACTTTCCTATTTACCTCGTTCAAGAAAATTTAATATTCGCTTGTATGGCAAGTGTGTGTCAACTGAAGTATTTGAATGTATTACCACCTTACTTCGTCAGAAATATCAGTGGTTTATTCAATGTGACTATGAAACATTTCCTAATGACTTAATTATAATATATACCGTACCCGTTTCGTTTCGTACATTCAACACAAGTTTAGCTTTGACTCAAAGCAGAAGTAATTTTGACGAATGTATCAATTCATACGATAAAATCAAAGATTTATATTTGAAATTTGACTATTGCAATGAACATTGGAATATGTTCGAACGTTTCTATCCTCGAGTTGAATCGCTAACTTTACAAATTTATAATGTAAATTCCATTGATTCAAAAGTGATTGCTCAGCTGAAGGCGACAATACCATGTTCAGATATAAAACGTTTGACAATATTTCCTTGGGCAAGATCACTCTCCTATGAAGAATACTTGTTACTGCTTAAACAATTTACTAATTTCAATTCATTGGATATGAATGTTGCGCAGCTGTACTATATGACGGACAAATTTAAAAATGATGAAATATGTCTTTTTTTGAAAAATTCAGTTACACATCATTTATTATTAGAATCGAGTTCAGATTATTTGATGCATATCAAATCGTGTCTTAATATATTGTCAAATATTACGAGATTGACTATATCCATCTATAATCCCACTGATATGTCCACGGTTTTTCCAATAGTTCTTCATAATAAACCAAGTCGACTTGAACATTTACAAATAAAGTTATTAAAAGATGAAAGAGCAAGAGATGAAACATTGTCAATGATGAGACAACAAATAGAACAAATAAAAGAAAATGTTATGTATGACGTTACACTGGATAGTGTCGGCGTATGGTTTTATTCAAAATAAACATTTGACTCTTCCTCGTTTCATTTTAGGTGATTTAATCGCGAATGTTATATTTCACACTAACTACAATGCGTTTTTCATGTAATGTTGATTCGACTTGGGAAAAACAGAGTAACTCTTTCTACACGAGCGAGTCTGTTTCATGGTGAATAGAAGGTTATCACACAGTTCTTACACGTCTGAAATATCACCTATCAGTTGAGGATTGTACAGTGTGCATTTTTCCAAGGCGTGAGACGGACAATTGCTGTAGAAGCGGTCCGAAAGTCTATAAACACTTTTTTATAGGTTTTCAGAAATGCTCCTTTCAGTGGTGTGTTTTACGAAGTTCAAAGAGGCTTTTATCTGGGTTCTCCAGAGATCTGATCTATAGAAAACCCATACATAAGTATTCTGGAGCTTTATAAAGCGCATTATGACGAAAGAAGAGAGGAGAAAAATATGTATAAGTAGACCTCAATGTGACTAAAACTTCTATGATGCCTCCATCCCCATCCATGTCCATCTGTCTATGAACGTCTTTTCGGAACAACGGGTAGAACACGAAAAAATAGAAGAGAAATTTCATGTGCTTTTCGTGATATGTAATTCAGAATGGAGAAAAACAAGTGTATATGAGTCAGGCTCCATGTGGATGACGCAATTAAGTTCTTCATTTGTTCGTCCTCTCCTTCATCTACTCAACGCTTTTTTACTGCAACTTACATAACTATGACAGTGTAAACAAGAGATTATATGAGATATAATAGGCACTAGTCTATAAATTCGTCGTATTCATCCAGCAGATCGTGACCCAGATAGAGAACAATATACGTATTCGTTTTCATAAATAAAACTATTATATGTTTTTCCAGTTCTAACAGAAGACGTCTAACTGATCTTCTTTCAATAAAGTGGGCTCTGAGTATAGTTTTGTGAATGTGAAAGTAACTTGTAATCGAGTATTCATCTTAAGAACATAATCTAAACGACTGAAACTAACAATGTCCCGTATTTGGACAAGTTACAACTACAGATTTATTATTCAACTAAACATCATACCTTCCTAAACATTTTTCTTAAACAGACTCTTATGCGATAATGGTTTCAATTCTCGTTTAGCATGTGAACAAAAACTGTTAACATATGATGTTGATTTACTAGCTACAGCCAACTGTTCAGATGGCATACTGAAAAAAGTTAACTCGTTAGCTTCTTTTTCATCCTAGGGGCATCGCGCACTCCTCACGAGCGATATCCGTTCGGAATATACCCTATATCCCGAACAGGATATAACAGAAAATTTATATCCTGATCGGGATATTTTTGCAAAACATTTTGGAAAAATCATTACCCCAAAAATCGTGACGTTACTGCAGAAAAGTGATTGACTATAGCATAAGAAAGCGGATGAAAACTGAGTCGGAATCAAAGGTGCTCTAGTCTTGATTCAAAAGTCTGCCGTTCACTACTTTTTAAATTCCAGTCGGGATATACAAAATAGCCTGATCGGGATAGTATCCCGTTCGGTATATGTGCATAAACAGTTCGATGCTTTGTTGAGTAGGTTATAAAGGAGTCCAGTTCGTAGTAATCTACTCGCTCCGCCTTCTCGATTCCTGTTCAATGTTATGGATAATAAATACGAAAAAGCCAACCGAAAGAAGTTAAATTAATATATTTTTCGGTGTATTTTGAACTACATAAGCCGAAGAGGTCTAATTTTTTCTGCACTAAAATGCATAAACGGTGTCATAATCGCAATAGATATGGGCATAGTTTACACTCAAAGCGGCATGATGGTTTAGTAATTAATGTTTCGCGCCGACGATATCTACTTTGCGCACGTTTGTCGAATCTTGTTTATATTCAATAGACACGTTTCCAGTATGACGTTGACGATTCGGCGCCATTTTCTTTTTAAATAAACTGTTTATAAAGTATGAAAGTTTAAAGTATTGAATATCGGTGTGTGTGAAATGTATAAGTTCTACGCTTATACTTAAACTTTATATCCCATTCGGGATATAAAAATATATCTTGATTGGACTATAGCCCGAAGAGGATATATATTATAGCCAGAACAGAATATATATCCTGATCAGGATATCATAGCCCGACCAGGATGTATTTTTATCCCGTTCAGACTATGAGACCGGACTGCCTGTAAGTCGTTCGTAAGCATGCATAGGGAGCTCGAACTTGAAAGAACTGGAAAGAGTTAGGAGAGTCTTTAGTATTGATGTTTGCACGTAAGTAGTGTTAGAATACTAGAAGACGCAATGTCTTTGCGCCCTGTACCCTACCATATGGGAACTTTTAGACCATGGTCCTACCACACCCTGACGTTTGGCACTCCGGTATGCGATAAACTCGCGTAGTGACCGACTTCTTAACTCCCGTTCATTCTTTCCGAAAGTCGATTTTCACAAGACACCGAAAAGCGAGTTGTAACATCAATGGTCGAAAGAGCAGAGTTGATTAACAAAGTATTGTGAAAAATTTTATTTTAAATTGAAGAGATTAAGACATCTTTATTTAATCATATTTTGGTGATGGTGACAAAAAGAGTTTGAGAGATTGATACGATTCACCTAGCATTGGTGAACGTGAGTGTGATTCCCAGCTTGAGTATTTATTATTCGCATGTAGGCTGATCTGATTTACAACCAATTAATCAAATGGTCATTACTATTCTTGTTGACGTACTTCGTCGATTAAAATACTCGAATGCCGAGCTCGAATTTGCATACCTTAGAACTGATAATGTAGGATGTTACCATGAAGCAGAAGCGTTGTTAGGTGTTGAACAAATATACGAATAAACTGGCATATGGATTCGTCGTGTTGATTTTTCTGATTCATAATTAGGAAAAGGTCCATGTGATTGTATGGCTTCTGTTATTAAATGTAATATTCGTCGTTATGTGAATGAAAAACACGATTGTACTAATGCTAAAGAATTTGTTGATGCAGTTGGTTCAACACAAAATTGTTCTATTTATGCTTGTGCTACTAAGGCAAATACACAATCATCGATCGTCAAAATCAAAAGTTGAATGGCCCGGTATTCTCAATTATAATAATATTCAATACGATAAAGTTTCCAGTGCGACTACGGCAAAAAGAAAAAACATCAACGAAAGATGACATTCAAGTAATAGCATGGCGATCATATCAGTTGGCAAAGATAAAATTGGACAATTTGTTGTTTTTGACGCACTGCCTAGTGGTCAAAGAGCTTGTCCTAAGGTCAATCGATAGAAAATTAAATTCTCTACAAAATCTGTTATTTGTATCTCTGCTAGCATTTTTCTCGTTTGAGCATCATTCAAAATTTTGAAGGGTGCTGAGTTGCCTAACTGCGACACAGTGAAAATAGAAAAATATTTGCCTTGATCAAAAAACAGATTCCGTAAGAATTTTTAAGACATCAGAAGATTCACCGGACAATTCTGCATCTTCTCACATATTTTTCGAAATTTTGCAGTTAAGTCTTCTGGGAAAATTTCTCGGTGAAAAAAATGTGATAAACCTAGGAAACCTAACTTTGGTGCCTATTTTTCACAGACTTTAGTTTTTTTACTATAAAAGCAGTAAAACGTACTGGATACGGTGTTTTAGTTTTGTTATTTTACACAGAATTAAAGTCTGCATCTTGTGATGTTTAAATAAAGTTTCGCAACTGAAACTATTAACTAGAAAAGTTAATTTTATTTGAAAAAGTTGAAAAGCCGGTTGAGAACTAATTATAAGTCCCGTTGGCGGAGTAGAAACATTGTATGAAGTGGTAAATGAGTGAGCTCGATAGAGCACAAAATTCTCTATCTATCTAAGTAGAAAATTAACTATTGAACCTCATACAATTTGCTAAAAATCTCAAAACAGGAGACAACAAAAGGTTGGCGTAGTTCGACAACTCAGCATCCTTCGATATTTTGAGTGCTCAAACGAGAAAAATGCTAGCAGAGATAGAAATAACAGGTTTTGTAAATAATTCAATTTTCTATCGATTGAGCTTATAATAAACTCTTTGGACTACTGCACAGTGTCTCAAAAACAACAAACAAAAGTATCCGATTTTATCTTTGCCACCAATATAATATCGGTGCAGAGAAAGTATTTCAGTGGTCACAATTATCTACCGTTCAAAATATCAGTCGACTTAACATTACATATGAACTACCAAAGCCTAACAATAAATGGTTATCCGAAGTCTCAAAAAAAGCACATTCAACTGTTTTCTGTTGAAAGATCAAAATAGCACTAAAATTTGACTTATAAAAATGATATAGAAGATAAGTCAAGGTCACCATATTTTGCTATATTCGGTCGTGGTGAACCCCGTTGTATTCAACAATTCATCACGCGTAGTAATCTAATCACACATATGACAACCGGACAATATATTATGAAAATCGAACGCCGAACATTAAAGCAGAAATTGAACGTTCAGAAAGGGAGAAAGTAAGATTACTCCGTCATTGAAAAATTTCGAAGTTTTTCAAACTACTACACAAAAGCAACCTCCATTGTTAATTAAAATTGGGGTATTGGCGCAACGAAAACTAAATACACGCTTTACAAAGGAACAAACACAATGTTGATTCAAAAATATGATGAGGGTGGAAAAAAGGTGCATTAAAATGGGGTCCAGTAGACGTCGCTGATGATATGACCACCGCACAAGTTGATAATGATTTTTTATTCGGTATTGACCATTATTTAACACTAACTCAAATCAAAGGATTTTTCTCACGAATCACAAGAAAACGACGTGAATCAACTCACGAGGGATCATCGCCAACTGCTCAACTCGATTTCAACGATCTTTTACCGATAGATACTATATAGTGTCCTAGTGCTAACCCTAAAAGAATTTGGGTGTATGGCTCTACTTTCAAAGTTAAGAACTTTCCTATTTTCCAGGCTTAGACACCTTAAACGGCACCAACAAATTTTGCAAACTTATCTAGTTTTTTCTGTTAAGGAACGAAGCCCTGACTTATACCGCATTCGATTTGTCTTCGAAGGGGCAAAAGAAATATGGAGAGCTTTTTTGCAAAATTCCTTTCCATTGCTTAGAAAATTCATTTTTTCTGAACAAGTGGCGCAAAATTCTGAATTTTCTTATCAGAACTCAACTTTTGTGCAATCAAAAATGTCGTACTCGGAATCAGGATCAAAAGATGAGTCGATTAATCCGTATTTCTATCCTATCCGACTACTTTAATTTTTTTTCGGATTTTCACTTTGAAAGTTATCGAGATTTTCACCAAAAAACGAAAATCAAGTAACAATTTCGAAATACACATTAGTAGACTCAGCATTTTTATCCTGATTCTGAATATGACATTTCTATTGCATAAAAGTTGAACTCTGATGGAGAAAATTGAGAATTACAAGTGGAATTCTGACTTTTTCGCCTCTGATTTAGAAAAAATGAGCTTTCCAAGCTACATTATATATGATAGTACTCCAAATAATATTTCTAGGCTCAGTTTCGTGCGCTAAACTCAGGAAAAAAGTTTATAGCGCTTGAAAATGGAATAGGAAAAAAATATTTGATATTTTTCACAAGCCAACGGTCTTATGAAATTCTAGACTCTTCTAGTATTGAAAAGTTCTACTATTGTATATTTCTAACTTATGCGAATACTTAAATTTTTTCCGAGTTTTCGCGTCGAAAAACTATCAAGATTATCATCAGAAATGAAAATCAACTAAAAATTCAAAATACATATTAGTAGACGAGCTTTTTGATCCTAATTCCGAATATGATATTTCTATTGCATAAAAGTTGAGTTCTGATAAAGAAAATTGAGAGTTACTGGCACAGTTGCCAACTTTTCGCCTCTTATTTATCATTCGATGCCAAATTCTTTGGTCTACAAACTGGTAAGATTTATTTTTGGGACCACTGGAAAACGCCCCAAAATAGTGAAAAAATACGATACCTAAAATAATCCATCTTTCAGTTTTTACCATCTAGCCCTCGAGCACAAATATTCCCAGTATAACCGTATACATATTTTTGTAGAGATCGTTCTCTTTCAGATGAGATCCGAACTGGCCATTGACCACTGTTTTTGTATGATCTTCCAAACTGGATGACAAAGCGAAAATTAATTAAATTTCGTTTCTGATCGAACTGGGTGTAGCAGATCGGTTTTTCGACGGAACCTCGCTTAAGTTGAATAAGGGTTCTCAGCGAGCATGTTCTACTTCGGCGTCTTTCAGTCTTTGCGAAACGTATCTGGCCTTTAGTTTCGTTGTAAAACAGAATTAAGTTCACTACATACCTAACCCGAAGCCAGTAAAAGAAAAACCACAAGAGTCAATTTTTGTATAGGTCCTATAGTGCATATGAGAAGCACAAGCAGATCAAGAATGTGTAGTTTTTAATTTTTTGAAACTTTCTTTTCGTGTCGAAAACTAGAAAAAACTTGAAGGGTCTGAAAACTCGAAAAAACGACGATATTCGAAAAAGTTAGATTTTTCGGCTTGGATTTTTAGTCGAAATGTTCAAACTATTTTTTTCTTATTCAACGTTAAAAGCTGAATTAAAGAATGATATTAAATCCATTTCGAAGGTGAACGCCTGTCCACCATGGACATTCGAATTTCGACATTGGAAAAGAAGGATGAGTCATTTAGCAAACCCATCTGGTTTTTTCTGTTAAGGGATGGAGCCTCGATTTACATCACATTCGAAGTTCCTTTAGATGAAAAAGAACGTATGCAGAGCTTTTTTTGAAATTTCTTTCTGCTGCTGAAAAAAATCGTTTTTTTCTAAATTAGAGGTGAACAAGTCAGAATTCTACTCGTAATTCTCAATTTTCTCCATCAGAACTCAACTTTCATGCAATAAAAATATCATTTTCGGCATCAGGATAAAAGACTGAGTCGACTGTTGCGTATTTCTATCCTATCCGACTACTTTAGCTTTTTTCGAATTTTCGTGTTGAAAAATAATCGAGATTTTTAGCGAAAACTGAAAACCAACTAAAATTTCGAAATACATTGCTCTACATGCATCTTAAAAATCTAGTAATCTAGATGAATCGGATGATACCAGATATTTTTTTGACGCTTGCGTTAATCCATGACAAGTTTCTTCTTACACAAAAAGTAAAATAAATACTAGTCATGCATTTTGTTGTTATGTGTTATTTTAGATTATTACATAAATCACGAACATAACTGTTATTCTGATGTAGACAAGATGACAAAAATGTGCAAATACTGATCGAAATTTGTTGCTGTTTTTGTACTTTTCGTTTTGAATCTTGAAATATATCTTAATTTTTATAAGATCTATCCATATTCGAATAGAACATTAAATACCACATCGATATAAATATTTTACTCATAAATTGAAAGTCGAATTAAGTGGTAGAAAGTTGAATAATCAGAATTAATACTTAATAATCATTGATCTAAAATTTTTCAAAAACATTCTTTTCGTTTTTAAAGAGTCAAAGTATGTAATTTACTCAGAATTTTTGTTTATTGGAACATTAAAGGCGACTTGTAACTGACTTTCATTTTCGATCAGTATGTACAACTTTATAGTTTGGTTCAAATCCAAACTTAATCTATTTTCTTTTTGTCAAATTCTTTAGAAAAATAAAATATCAAAAATTGCAGTACAAATTTCAGTGAGATTAAGGTGAGCAAATTTGTACAGAATTTGAATACGTACAGTGCTTAACGGAGTGTAGCCTTATACGCAGTGAAAATGTGATCTTCTATCATTAGTCTAAATCACTTACCAAAAACTCTAAAGCACTTTATCTTTGTTGTCGTTCAGCCATCTCTCCCAACCATTTTCGATCAATATATCTTTTGACAATTTTGGACGCCATGGTTAACGACAATGACACTGATTATCGATAGCTAATTCTATCGGGCTATAATAAAAAAATAAGTTTTTGATTTTACTTCCAATAGTCAAAGAGTAAATTCTTCATTATCAGCATATCATTGATCAATACTGTATGCTGCACCTTCATCACATAATCTACAAAAACTATTGGTAGAGGAAATAAGAATCAATGTAAAATTTGTTGTTTACCTTTTTTGAAATTCATGAAATACGTTTTCATATCACTTCGGTATTCTAATTCTGCT
>CAJNOQ010009661.1:0-10078 GCA_905250885.1 Didymodactylos carnosus
TATGAACTCTTTCTAGACTTTCTAGACCGAGATATGATGTCTAGAAAATGCAAATTCTATTGACAGCACTTTTAGCGATTTTTAGGGCTTTTACGATAAATGCTATAACTCCGGAAGGAAGCACCCTTGAATCAAAGAAATTTTGGAAATCTTTCTGAATATGTTGCCTGAATGCAAGCCAAAATTCTGAATCAAAAACTCGGACATTGATTGAGAAACACAGCAAAAATTGATCGCCCTTTCCATGCAACGACTCTGAAGCTAACTCTTCTTCACGGCAGCTTTATTTGCAGTAAATGATCCCAATGACTTTGTACAAACGATATCTCATTTTTGCCTTACAAGAGAAAACAAACTATTATTTATTTCTTTGTAGGTTGTGGAGATTATACATTAAATAATATATCCAATATAAACGATCCTTGCACATTGCCAGACAAAGGCAAACAACGTCGTGTTTTGAATGAAAAAGAACGTTTATTATATGCACCATTTTCCGGGGTTGGTGGTATTGTTTATGATAAAGATGCTGTTTATATTGAACTTGGAGGTTCACACTCACATCAAACAACCGATAGGGTAAGATGAGCATAGGCGGATAAATGAAGGACCAAAACTGAATATAATTAGTAATAACGCTTTGTTTTTTTTATAAGGAGAGACCGATCAATGAATATGTTGCTAATATTTTATCTACAAAACAAACGTTGGATGAAAAAGTAGCATCTAGTCAAATGGTTTTATTTTCTAACGGTGAATTAGTTCATGTGAATGAAAACAATCCTGAACAAGAAAAGTATTTCTTTTTTTAAATTATTTTATTATTATTCAATATTTTCGCTTTCTTTTTAAGTAAACAAAAAAGAAGAAAAGTTACGTTTGAAACCGAGCAGGATAGCGAGGAAGAAGACTTTAATAATGATTCAGTTAATGAAGAGGAATTGGAAGAAGAAATAGGCGACGATAGTGATGACGATGATGAAAACGTAAGTTGAATAAAAATAGTTATTCTCTTTTTCAATCCGATTTTTGTTCAATTAGGGTGAATTTATGGATGAGAATAACGACAACGACGATAATGAAGAGTACGGTATGTATTTTATTTTCTACGAATTTCAGAAAATCCAATGATTTCGATTTTGTAGGTTTGAAATGGAAATCTGATATGTCGAAAAAATTTTCAGCCAGCACTACATCAAATCAAAAAGTTAATTGGGTAAAATTAGTCTATGGCAATGGTGAGTTGAAATTCTACTTTAGAGAAAAGAATGAAGAAGATAGTCAGTTTGACATGAATAACAATGCTTCAGACTACATCATCCTCTCTATACTTTTAGTATAATTTGTTAACATATCCATGTAAAGGTTTCCATGTAATATCAAAGTTGAGCACGTTTTCTCTGATATCATACTTATTACACATCACCAGATGTAGTTGCTAATCCCGAATAAAAAAACTTCAAAACAAAAATTTATTTTTAAATATAAAAATTTGAATTGTATAATATTTTTGAATTTTAAATTTCTGACTGCAAACTGCACTATTTGTTTATTTTTGAGAAATTGATGATAGAGAATGCATTTTCTAAACTTAAAAAGTTTTCGGTAACTTTTTTAGAAAGTGTTCGTGGTCCTCGTTTTCAATGTGATTTTAAACACACTAAAATAGTTTTATTCTACTTTGTTTTTTATTTCAATGAGTAAAGGACAGTTGATCGCTCATGTTAGATCTTCGCGGTTAGAATTTATACAAGTTATCTATTAAAAAATTTTGGGAAAAAAATTATCAAAAAATAGATCAGTCCGTTACATTCTTATTTTCTTTACTAGTGAAACAGGAAACATTCCCTAACTTTTTTCTTTTTTATCCAGATACAACAAAGTGTGAATTATAACTTTTGTAGCAAAAGTTTTTTCAATCGACTTTTAACCAAGTCTCTTTTTCCGTTTCACAGCACTTTCGTCATCGGGTAACGCTGACGAAAGTTATGTGACGAAAGTTCTGTTTTCAGTGACAAAAATTCTCTCGCCATGTGACAAAAGTTCTTGCGGCATGTGACGAAAGCTTAACCATTAAAAGGAATAGTGGTTGCAAAAGTTAACCCGTATGTGACGAAAGTGTCTGGTTTTTTAGACATGTCGATACTTTCGTCACACATTGCATGAAACGGTTGCGATGAAATCAAGGTTGCAGTGCAAAGTTCATTAGTCCAAAGTGTCGTAGTGCAAACGGGAGTAGTCCAAACTGCAGTAATGTAAACTGTAGCAGTGTATACTAAAGTAATAACTTCTTGCTTTTTTCTTTACAAACATTGCATTTTCTTAGCAAAACGCGTAGAAAACCCCTCCTGAAGTCTTTTTCTTTAATTTAAAATATCAAAATCAAGCGTCTATTGCGTTTGGTAGTAGTTCGGGCTGGAGTAGTCCACATGTAAACAGTTCTATGTTATTAGTGTAACGAAAGTTGTAGGTATCTTACATAGTTGGTTACGAAAGTTCACCATTCTTGCGACCAAAGTGTGAGGTGGCACTCCCCAAAAATGCCATACACTTTTGTCACGTGTGGCGGAAGTTCTTTGTCCCATGTGACGAAAGTGCTATCACCCGTTTTTCCATCAGACTCTACAAAATCGCGCAGGAATTATATTTTTAACTGTCGTTGACACGAAGAAACTCCTAATGGAAGTAGGGATCTGTCAATTCTTGAGACCTCATCGCAAAGGTCGCTTGTCTTCGATATTCACAACTTCCAAGTTCTATTGAGCTTTTACATCAGACTTAACCAGTTTTCTCTGCCCTATCTGAAATTAGTGCTAGATTTGATAAAATGTTTAACTAAACCTGGCACCTATTCTCAATTCCAGCAGTAATTTCAGACAGAGCAAAGAAAACTGGTTAAGTCTGATGTAAAAGCTCAATAGAACTTGGAAGTTGTGAATATCGAAGATAAGCGACCTTTGCGATGAGATCCTAAGACTTGATAGATGTTCTCTTTCCCACATAGAATATTTTTAGACCTAGTTTTACAGCAGACAGACTGTCTTAATTAAAATATGCTCAGAAAACACTTTGTCATTCCACACAGCATAGGGAAAGGAAGAAAGTTATTAAACTGTTTGCATTGAAATATTATAGAGTACTTCGATCTAAAATGTTTGATAATTTTTCAGTTTTTCAGCATTTTTATTTACTTTCGCATTTGGTAATAAAACACTTAATACATTTTTCATAGAAAATTTCTACACGTATTCTTTTGTTGAAAGAATCAACTCCCGAATCACACTTATATCAAAAATACGAAGATGCTCATGTATTCTAAAATACCTATTATTTATTTCAACCAATTTTTTAGATATCAACAAACCTATTCAGCTGATCCACTTAGAAGATGAGAATCCTCCTAATCAGTTTGGCGGGTTGTTTCATGTTGCACATCGTAAAAAGAATATAGATGATCATGAAGATTATACATTATCATATAACTCAAATGAAAATCAAAATTGGGATCTAGATGAAGTATGTATGAAAGTGAACATGATAGAAATGAGTGAAAAATATGCCATCATCTATTTGTAGATTCGTGAACAAATTCGTGATTGTTTTGTTACTGGAAAATGGGAAAAAGACAAAGATGCTGCTCATCTGTTACAAGAAGATGATGACGGCAAGCTACAACAATACTGTTTATTTGTTGTAGTAATAAATTAACTTTTTTTCCTTCTTTTTTTATAGAAGATATGTTCGGTGATTTCGAAGATTTAGAGACCGGTGAAGCATTTTCAAAAACGGTTAAAATACAAGATGAAGATATAGATGATGATTCGAATGACATAGATGAAGAAGACGATGAAGGTAAATATACTCAAATCTTCTTACATTTTGAGACAGATTGTACATATAATGTCTATTCAATAGAACAAGAAAACGTTGATGATGATAAAATAATCGAACCAAATGAGAAAACAAAAGAAGATGAATTAATGGCAAAAAAAGCAAAATTAAAATCAGTATTTGATGCTGAATATGATGCACGAGATACGGATTCGGCTTTTTACGATGGACTAAAAAAAGAAGTAGAAGAACAAACTCAAGTAAGTTTCATTTCTGCTACAACAAGAAATAATTAATCTTCTAGCATTTTAATAAATGTATTTTTGAATAATGAAGGAGAGTTTACCATGTTTAACATAGCCGTTTAATGTGAAGTAGAATGAGGTGCGATTTCTAGTTCGTAGCAGCAAACAGACCAACCGCAAACGGTACAAATATTACACTGTTTCATCAGGAGTAGAATATTTTTTCCTCAGAAAACTTTGAACACTTCTATTTCATTTCCGGTTCATTGTCTTAATTTATTTTAGCTCAATCGTTCTGAATTTGAAAATATGTCTGATGATCTCCGTGTTCTGTATGAAGGTTATCGTCCAGGAATGTATGTAAGATGTGAATTGAATAATATTCCATGTGAATTTATTAATAATTTCAATCCATCTTATATTGTTATTATTGGTGGTATGCCGGTTACAGAATCTCGAAATGGTTATGTACAAGTATGTTAGATTTCTATTCTATTGTTAAAATTTGAAAATAATAATTACACTAATTGTTCGTTTTTTCTTAAAAAAAGGTTCGCTTGAAAAAACATCGTTGGCATAAACGTATTTTGAAAAGTAAAGATCCATTAATTGTATCATTAGGTTGGAGAAGATTTCAAACGATACCATATTATTTTATACAAGATCATAATATGAGACATCGATTATTGAAATATACACCACAACATATGTATTGTCATGCAATCTTCTACGGTAAATAACATATACAAATTCTTTTTGTTTTAGAATTTATTCTGTTATTATTGTTATTTATTATATCTTTCTTTTAGGACCAATAACACCTCAGAATACGGGATTTCTTGCCGTTCAACAAACAGCTGGTCGAGTATGTTTTCATTATTATGTTCTTTTAGTAGAATTATACTTCTTTCATTTTATACTTTTAGTCTGATTTTCGTGTAACAGCCACCGGTGTTGTACTTGATCTTGATAAAACAACAAAAATTGTGAAAAAACTCAAGTTAATTGGTACACCATACAAAATTTTTAAAAAGACAGCATTTATTAAAGTAAGAACTTATTTATAGCCAATCTCTCAAATATGACAACAACAAAAACATTTCTTTTTAAAACTAAAGGGAATGTTTACAAGTGTACTTGAAGTAGCCAAATTTGAAGGTGCAGCTATTCGTACTGTTAGCGGTTTACGTGGTCAAATAAAAAAAGTTATTAGAGAACATCCAGGTGCATTTCGTGCAACATTCGAAGATAAAATTTTGTTAAGTGGTACGTAATACAACGACTATTTAAAATATAGTTTTTTTTTTCACTTTATAATATTTTTCTTTGTAGACATTGTGTTTCTTCGTGCATGGCTTCCATTACAAGTGCCAAAATTTTATACAGTTTTGACGAATTTATTACTTGATCAAGATGAAAAAGATCAATGGCAAGGATTAAGGTAGATTATAAAAATATAATGTTATAAACTCTATATCTCATTTTATTTTATTTTTTCATAGATTACTTGGACAATTAAAACGTGATTTAAATATTCAGAATGAACCAAACAAAGATTCATTATACATAGTAAGTGATCATTTTACTGTAATACATTTTCTTAACTCTCTTCTCTTTATTTTAAAGCCAATTGAACGAAAAGAACGTTTATTTCATCCGTTGAAAATTCCATCACAATTACAACATGCTTTACCGTTTCAACTTAAACCAAAATTAAATACAACAACAATTGATCCTATTCAACAACAACGTGTTGCAGTTATTTTAGAACCACAGGAAAAAAGGGTATGTATTTAATTATCAATTTTATTTTTATCATATTATTTTTATATTTAATTAATGATTTTAGATTTCTGATATAATGAAAATGTTTACAAGTGTCTATCGTGATAAATTAGCATCAAAACAAGAAAATCAAGAAGTTCGAAGGAAAAAACGATCAAAAGATGTAGAAAAACATGAATTAAAACGTTTACAAAAACAAAAACAACTAAAAAAAGTAATATATCGAAAACTAGGACAAATGGAACAAAAAAAACAAAAAAGTTTTGGTTCGAATAAAACTAAGCATAACGATGATGATGATATGTGATTTGTTATACAATTTATCTATTGTTTTTTTTTGTTATTGTTAACTGTGTTTTTTGTTTTTTTCAAAGCTTAATTTACCGTATTTCTTTTTCTAAGAAAAAAGTAAACAGATAATCATACATTTTTTTTCTTATTTTATAGCTGAAATTTAACTACTCCACACTGTCCTACGAGAAATATATTTTCTTAGTATGAACTTCAGTAATAATTTATTTTAGACTTATCTGACAACAATTTAACAAATTTTTTCTATTATTGTCAATGAGATGATATAAAATTTAGCAATTGTCGATATCTTTTACACAAATAATATCCAATGACTGTCAGTCAACCAAATTTGATTGAAGGTCTATCATTATTAGCATGGCGACTTCAACGAGATGATGAGTTAGAAAGTAAGCCTTAATTTTTACTGTGCTATGAAATTCGTGTGAAGTTTTTTTTCGAACTGTTTCACGCCTCACGGCAAGAAAATATTGTAGAAAATTTTTTATTTGTTTATTGAAAATAACTAAAATTTACTTTGTATTTTATCGTATACTTTTGAAGTTGCGTAAGACCTATGTTTGGTTTTGCTGATTTTTCTTATATTGTGGTGTCATTTATAGGTCGTAAATCTACAACCAATTTCTATTGTGAACTTGAAACAACACCAACAAGTTATGCGGCATATCAATATCCATCAGCCGATGATTATTGTAATCCCAAAGCTGTTGAAGTTGATTTATGTTGTGAAGTTGATGAGGAAGATTATGATCCATATGAAGTATTTTTGCGTATCAATACAAGACGTACAAGTGGTGGACAACGGACATCATTGACATCTCACACATCTACTGGTAGTGGAAATTTTAGAAATTATAATTATGCAGATGATGATACACCGGTTAAATATCCATTTGCCATTGGCTATGTGGACCGACGAACGAAAACAAATGTATGTACCATATTCTAAGATTATATAAGTTTACCTTCTCTCAGCACATTGTTAGAGGCAAGAGCATTAGTTTTCTAAATCTCAGTATTTTTCTTTTCATTTATATTTTCAACGCGTTTAGTTTCATTCTCTACGTCAGTTTTAACTATATCCTCTATTTTCTTCCTTCTCGTCAAGATAAGAATATTCTATTTTAGTCTACTGCAAAATATACGTACAAAAATCGTGGTGGACAGTCATATGAGGATGACCTATCCGTACTGAATGACGACTACAAACGACCATATCTACCTATTCGAAATGACAACACAGTAAGAAGTGGTCCGCAATTTTCTCAAGGCGTATCACGACCGTCCTCCGTACGTGGTCCATATCGTGGTTTTCGTGGAGGAAGAAGTGGCCGTCCAGCAGGTCATTCACGCAATGAGTATCATTCAAAACGTGTGACATTTGCCGATTATTCTGATGAGGAAGACGAGGATGAAGAAAGTCTTGATGTACCATTGACAAGACGTAAGCCAACAATGCGTTCATCTGCACTCACTGCTGTTCAACGTTTTCGTGCAATGAAAAATGAAAATGCATATGATGAAGATGATGAGGACATAGCACCAACAGTACAAGAAATGGATATGTTAGATTATGATGATCTGGATCGACCGACTCAACGGAAAACGAACAATGAAACTAAACAAATGGATGAAAAGTATAAAACTAATCCGAAATCATCGTCGTATATTGGAAATATGCTCCCAAGCTTTTATGATCAATTATCAGAATCAAAAAAAATGCTTTTACAAGATGCAACAATTGATTCGTCTTCGGCTGCACTTACATCGCAAACAACAACAAAATTGAATGAAAAGACAAGTACGGATGAGGCAACCAAAGCGGATGAACAAATAACGGAAACAAATAAGCAACCGTCTGAAAAGACAGTATCAGAAGAGATAACAGTACGTGAACTGTATTTAGATTGTTCTTTTTATTGAGCTTTGGTATTTTGTCATTCCCTTATGATGCTAAAATAAGTAGCTATAGATATGTCTTTCGAAAAATTGATCGATACTTTTTACCTTCAGACAATGGAAAAAATAATGAGAATAAATGACTTTTATTTTAGAACGAAGGCTCAACAAATAGTCAACGTAATCCACGAAATGAGAGTGTATTTATAACTGAACAAGTGGAGGGACCAGGTGGTGAAGAAATAATTGAAGAAGAAACCCGAGTACAATTTAAAACACGTCCAACGAAAGGCAATGTTTCAAAAATAAATCAGGGCAACGATGAAAGTATGACTGCACTTGATAACTCACAATATAGTCAACAAACTACAACATCGAATCAATATCGCAATGAAAGACAAAGAGAAGAGGATTTTGATGAACCCCATCGTGGTAGGTATTATAATGAAGATAAGAGAGTTAATCGCGATATTCATCGACAACGTAGTAATAGATTTCGTACAGAACAAGATGATGATGAAATTTATTCTTCACAATATCGACGGGGTACTGGTGTTAGTCCTTCATCAGTACGTCAGCGATATGACGACCAGAACAATATGAGAAGACGACCCTATATAAATGATGATACTGGTGATTATCCGTTAAATAAACGATCACGTCCTACCGAAGGGAACTATTATAGTCAATCACAACAACAACAACAAGTCAAAAATAGTTATTCTATATCGCCACCAGATGATCGACGACAAAGATATGGACAAGTACAAAGACCTCGACCACATCTAGCACAGCATGATTATGATGACAATGATGAAGAGGATTTAACAATGCATGGTCGAATGAAGCAAGGAAAAATATTGGCAAAAGGGTACGTGGCACAGGATGTTTCATGAATATATTTTACGATACTTCTCGTTGTTCAATTTTTTCACTGACAAGTTTTTGATGTTTTGTTACATGATAATAGGTGTCTTCTGTTTTTAGACCATATGGAAAACAAACATATCGGGAATCGTCGTATGATCGTGAATATACAAAGAGAAATGATCGTATATTACAAGAATTCGAAGAACAATATGGTTTAAAAATGGGAGAAATGAGAGTATTTACACCTAAATTACGTTTACGTATATCAAATGTTAATGTAAATTGGATTAATATTCCTCCAGTACCAAAATTACCAAATAAAGTTCGTTATACACAATCGACATCCGACAACTTTTGATATCTATGTTGATAGAGAATTTTGTTAAACTCACTGTCAAAAATCCCACACAAAAAGTGAACTTGAATGTGATTGACAAAAAAAATATATGAGTTATTGTAATGAATTTATCAGCGACTGTGTATCAAATGTTTTATTGTATATTTGTATTATTGATGTTCATGTTTATCATGTTTATCCATTTTTTTCTTTGCTTCCCATTATAGAAAAAAATCAGTTTGTAATCGTTTGATATAGTTGTTTCTTCATTACTATTTGTTTTATAGACAAATATATTTTCTTTTATTATAAAATTTAGCTATTATAAAATACATGTTAATCCGAAAATATTTATAGAACGCGTTTATCATAGCTAAAAAATATATGTTCTCATTGTCATTTGTTTTTTGATCTGCGTAGTTTGTCTGTGTAAATAAATTGATAGAAAACCAATGAAATGATCTTGATTTAGTCGTATCAATAAATTAATTCTGTTCCTGTATTATTTGTCCTTTGATGTGATCCGTATATTAATTAACATTTGAGCAGCTCACATGGTCAGAACGTAGTTTCAAAAGTCGAATTTAATGTTTATTATGGAAAGAACGGTTATCATCGTGTCTTGGATAATTAAATAAGTTATTGAAATGATTCAGATGTTTTGCTCTTATCATAACCTTTGTCTAAAAAGTCTTCGTACAAAATGTTCATCCATTTTTAGGTCACTTAGAAACGACTTCTGAGAACAAAAACCAGTTAGTTAGAATCAGAATTTGATGCTCTTTCGGAATACGTGTCC
>CAJNOQ010009662.1:0-10078 GCA_905250885.1 Didymodactylos carnosus
ATATTGAAAGTTATTAATTCATGTTTTTATACAGTACCTGTTTTTTGAGGACCATCGACAACGTATATCATCACCTACGTCAACATCTGTCACAGGTATTTCGATTGTAGCTGTATTGTTGACAATAACATATTGAGGAGAAGTTACCTGCGACACTGGTGGAGTGTTAATTAAACCATCGGGACGTCTTTGAAGGTTAATCAAAGATACAATTGACCATCCAGGAAAAACACTTGTTGCAGCATTCGCCAAAGGTCTCCAAGAAACATCTCGATAAGCGATCCAAAAATATGTACTTTCATTGAGTGTTATATTAACAGATCGTTGACTTGATAAAATTCCCAATGATGCGCTGTATGAAGTACAATCAGTTAAAATACTAATTGTATTACTGGAATAGCTACCTTGGGTAGAACAATTAGCAACACAAGTTAAAGTAACACTGGGATATAAAATCCAATTAGTTGATGTAGGTACATCTGTCAAACAACTTATAGTCGGATACTGCCACGAATAAAATTGTGTAACAGTAATCACAATTGATGAAGAAGAAGAATTAGGATATGCTGGTGCCCAGTTTATAGTACCACCATTAAAGTGACTACTCTCGATAACATTTGTCCCGATTAATGTTAATAGAAATAAAATGATCATTTCATCAAAATATTAAATCTGAAACGCATAAAAACAAAATCATTGTCTTATTATTTACGGTCTGTTTAATAATTTATATTGCAGAATGCTGTGATAATCTTAAAATAATGTAATTCCTTTGTCATTTTTAAAGGTTTTCGTAAATCTTCCATCGAACGTTATTTACATAAAAACCGTAGTAAAAAGTTTTGGTTACAAGTTAAGTTGGTAAACTGCAACAAAGGTTTTATGAAACACTTCCGCAAAGACAGTGATAGACATTATCATGAAAATATAACAGATACTTTAACAACTTTCTTTCTCATTGCAGTATGGATCGTAACAGACATTTTTACAAATCTCTTTTGATACACGCCTTGGCAGACAACTTAGCAGTACTTATTTTCGTTCATCATAGACTGTGACAAACATATGTTTAAAAAAAGTCTACGACAAAATTAGTGTAAAAATGAATCTCTTTCGCAACAGCTATCTGAAATGGATTTTTAAGATCTTTTGGAATTGTTTTAGGAATCCTGTTCTACATCTTATCATAAAACCGGATGGATTTGACACATGGCAACTAATAGTAAGGGGATTGTGAGAACAACACTTAATGCGAAGAACAAGCTGAGGATTAGACCTGATTTTTGAGGACTATGACTATTTTAGAATACAGTCAAAACATACTATATGCTATTATTAGATCAATCCGTCACTTGGAAAAATTCAGTAAATCTCAAAAATAAATTCTTATAGGGCTTACATGACTTTCGGCCCACTGATTCTTCGTCGCAGACTTTCAGCCCACGCTCAAAGTCAGAAAGGGTTTTCGGACTGAATCGTAATCTAATTAATAAGTTTCATAATGTCGAGCACTATGTACTTACATACCGTACTGCTCAACAGGACGACATGATGCTCAGCACTGTGCATTTTCAATATTTTGGATCATATATAGCAGAAAAACAGAAAGATGTCTATAACCTTTGAAGCCAAAGCCATGGGAAAAAGTCCTTTTAAGGTTTTTACTACCCCAGTATACTCGATCTGATGGGATATGAATGAATTAAAACGAGAGGTGACATCTCGGGCAGTTTCCTCGTAAGCCTCATATTGCCCTGCTGAACAGGACTTTTCAATAAAAATGCATAGTGCTCAGCGCTATGAAGTTTATTAAATAACAATAAAATTAATTAGTTTAATTGTGATTTAGTATTGTCAAACTTGAAACTTGCATACATGTATTCAACTATTCAAGCATCCAATTATACCGTCCAGCACCCTTCGAAAACCCTTTCAGTCAAGGATACGTTAAGCACTCTCACTTTGCGACACCGCTTCCTGACTACCCTTGCTGATTCAATAATTGAATACCTGAATAGTTGAATAACTGAATAATTGAATACTTGAATTCAAGTTTCAAGTTTGGTATATATATGTTTTGATTCTGCACCTAAGCTGAAAGTTCGAAATTTCTGGTTGAACCAAAAGTCTGGGATAAAAAAATCCGTAGGTCGAAATTCCATCCTCTTCTTAGTCCATCGTTCTTTATTAGTGTTCTACACTTACTGCGCTATGTCTGGACTACCATCTTGCATTCATCATCATCAGACAGACAGCTGCAAGGGCGTCATAGCGTGTGCAGTCGATCACTCATCTTGCATCCGAGATTCATTAACAGTAGGTAATATGTTGACAAACTGGTACATCTAAGTCAATCTAGCTTGATTGTAAATGACCGTATAGTAGTCAATTACGACGGTAAGCACCGGCCATTCACGGCAGTTGTTTCAAAGGAAAAGCAGGCTTTTGTTTTTCTCAATTGGGTTCAGTATTGTGACTGTGGCGTGACTGAATATTTTTCGGACTCCAGTTATGAGAATAATTGCCAAATTGTTTAAGAATACGCATTTGTTAACAGTGTATCAAACGCAGGTTTTCTATGTAACTTGACTCATAAAATCGCTTTATGATCGTTCCATCTCGATTTATCGTAACTGACTGTGACCGAATGGTTATGAAGCGACTTTCTCAGCCAAGTTACACCAAAAATTTACTATTGATGTGCTATCTCGTGGCAACAGGAAAGGTGAACAAAAATGTACATATTCTTAAACAATTCGAAAACTCTTCTTCATAGTTGCACTTTGGAAAATGTCAGTCGCGACAAAATCACAATCTCAGGCTCTAGTCCTGATATATTCTCGGTACTTTTCTCTATTTCTATGTATTTATCAGCACTGTGTCGCCTTAACTTTTTCCTACTGCTTCAAATTGACAAGCTATGTTAAGAAGACTCTTATCTCAACGTGGAAATTGATGGTGTTCAGAAATATATGTGTAAGCAATCGGCTTGTTGGTTATTTACTGAACAACATATCCATATATTACATCATCGACTCTTTCGAGTTATCCAGACAAGTCGCAAAGACGATAAAAATGTCTATTAATTTGTTGATTCGACAATAACTTTTCTTTACAAGTAAATTTCAAGACATTTCTCGATATATTTATACATGTCTATATTTCATTATAGTCTGAAATAATTCTTTGCACTGTTTCGCACTTTTCTCACTTTTTGGTGTTTACCGCTTATATAGGGAAAAAAGTAGGCAAAAACTAACCGTTTATTATCATAAATAGTAAAAAATGACCATAAAAAAGTAATAATGAATGAATCTTTTCTAGCAGTTTTTCTGTCCAAAAGTGACTTTTCTCTTTAAAGAGTTACTTGTTTTTACGAAAAAATGATCCTTTATAATAAATAAGCGTCAAAGCACTTTTTCTTACTGGTAAAGTGTAGGACGGTTTACGGTGATCATTTCGAAACGATCACCGTAAACCGTCCTACACGGTCGCATACAATGTCGTTTTTCATCGTATTCCTATAAACTTCTCCTTTCCCCCTCTCCCGTCTCCAAATAACAAAAATTAATATTTGGAGTAGTCAATTTGACCTAAGAGGGAAAAAGCGGATCCCCCATTCCGTCAGATTTCGATGAATCCTACTGGATCGTAATGAATGTTTCCAAGTATTTCTGAGATCATATCAGCATCCAATTTCTCTTGCTTGGTTAGCACGGGTGTCGATTAAGAGCTGATGTAGTTAAGTAATTTTGTTTTTCAATGGTTTCTGTTATTGTTTTCCCCCATCATTATCTTCCTCAAAAGACAGGTTCCAAGAATTATTAGCATCTTGCAGAAAGTTTTTCAAAGATTTATTGTTGTCTACCAAAAAACTAAAACATGGTAGATAATCAGAATCATATATCCCATATTTATACCATAAGTACTATGTGGCAGTGCCTATCTATACATCACATACACGATCTTGATCTGCAATAATTTGTTAAAGAAAAAAGGGAATATGTTTAATGTACTATTGTACTATTCTCTCTAAGTAAGCATCAAAATCCCAGCCTTGAGCAATAATAATTTGTTGGACAATAGTACGAATATGTTGTATGTTGCCCTACGTGTCAGTGATAGGATTCATTGCCAGGTTTCTCTTACCGAATTTTCTAATCCAAACAATTCTGCAACAATTCTACAACCAAATTCTGCTGTTGTGATCTCGATTGACGAGATTGTGTGTACCGGGTCATTCAGTCCCAAATTTATTCTATAGCATTAAGTTCATGATGACCGTACCTGTGTCTATTGATATAAATATCTTTTAATCTACCCCCTCCCAAAACCAATCATACAATATGTAGACGACGCTAAAAGATGTTGTTCCTATCATATATTAACTAAACAATAATATTACTGGATAACAGACAGAAAAATAAAAGAAAAAGATGAACACGGAAAGAGTTTCCTTTACAAACTCACAATAGTGCATTAAACATATTCCCTTTTTTAAACAAATTATTGCAGTTCAAGATCGTGTATGTGATGTATAGTTAGGCACTGCCACATAGTACTTATGGTATAAATATGGGATATAAATTTCATACTTTAGATAACTAAATGTCCAAAACTAGGTGTACCACTTATTATATATAATAGGGGGATATAATATGTAAAATTCAAATTCTATTTTGTCAGCAAAAGTAGCAAAGATCGAGTAATTCATCAACACATATCACGTTATTCAATTAGAGTTCATGTTGAGAGAAGTTAAAACAGACTAAGGTTTTGATTGAGACTAACCCAACAATTCTTGATACGCTTCCGTTTTTTCTTCCCGAGACACTCACGTGTTGTTGGCAAATCCATTTACTGACTCTGGTTGTTATTGTTGAAATATACAAATTTATTCTTTGCATTCTATATTTATACTGGCTTGCACGTGCCAAATGTTCGTACTTCGAGTACGACGCTTGTATTTCTATCCTATATTCTAGAAGCTCTCTAACTTCATTCATTGTGTACTATTCAAAAAACATCAAATAATGAGTTTTTTTCAATTTTTCTCTCAGTATCAAACATAGTTGATGAGAATAAGAGGGTGCCGATGAGGGAAGCAACAATACCAAGAACATGGCGTTTCTTCTTTAAGAAATTTTTTGGTGTTGCTTCCCGAGAACTTCATCATTTTCCCTCAAGAACACGGTGTTTCTTCAGCTTTTCTCGTTAGGAAATTGTTTTCTTTTTCAGGGAAACTTCAACTTTTTTCCTTGGGAACCTCAACCTTATTTCCTCACGGTGTTTCTGCCCTAGAACTTCAGCTTTTTTCCTTAAGATCTAGGTGTTTCTTGGTATTGTTACTCCTCTCATCGGTATCCTCTTATCCTCAGCAACAATATTTCATACTTACACAAAAATTGCAGAAAAATCATTATTTGACCTTGTTTGAATAGTACGAAATGAATGAAGTTAGAGGGCTTCTAGAATGGGTAGAAATACAAACGTCGCACTCGAAGTACGAACACTTGGTGCATGGAAGCAAGTGTAAATATAGAATGCAAAGAATAAGTTCGTATATTTCAACAGGTCAGTAAATGGATTTGAAATAACACGTGTGTATCAGGTGATGAAGCATGCAGATTCTATAGTATAAAGAGCGACCCTTAGTTCGCCACCCTCGCTCTTCTACGTATGTTTCAATGCTCGTTGTCAATGGCTTTTCAGAAGCTCACAATAGTTAATCTTCATACTTTGGCTAGATAATCTACAGACACTGTAGAGCCTTTGATGCGAATTTGAAGTCAAAATGAGGCTCCTAGACTGAGTTGTGAATTTTTTTCGAAAAGGAGCTCGAAGTTTCAAGAAAAAACCGCGTACCTCACTCGTAAAATAGCTGTATTTCACAGACTACTAACTACCAACTCACGAAATTCATATCGTTGATAGAGTAGGGTCGTGGCTACATTTTGGTAAAAAGAAAAAGTTTCCATCTTTCTTAGATGACGAGCTATTGATATTTTACGAAAAAGAAATAAAGCACTTATACCTCACGAACCATCGAGTAAAAGAGACCCACACTTGGTGGATGATGAGCATTTGGTAAGAACTATGACCACAAAAAATTAGAAGTCACTAGCTGTTATGGTTCTTGAGTTACAGGAGTGTTGCGACATTTGCCTATATATGGGCTTCCGGTCGCCGAAGGGGTAAGGAAAACAGCAGAGATTGTGGTGAAGAAACGTCAAGTTCATTACGAAAAAAGATGAATTTCTCGTGGAGAAACAGGAACGTCTTCTAAAAAGAATATCAAGTTCTCATGCAGAATCCCCAAGTTGTTATGGAAAAAACATGTAGAACTTTCCTTGGGAAGAACTGGATCTGTTTTTCCTCAAGAACCTGCTGTTTCTTCTCGAGAACTTGTATTTTTTTTGACAAGAAGTTCCTGTTTCTCCACAAGAACTTCATCTTCGTTTCTCAAAAGCTGGATTTTCTTTATGATAACTAGAAGTTTTTTTCCTCATGAACGTGGTGCTTCTTCACGAGAAGTTCATCGTTTTTCCTTTAATTCAATTGCAGGATTACTACAAGATTATAATACAGTTAGACAAACACTTAGAAATACACAATGGTAACGTAAAGATTTGACAATCAGACAATGCCGAGTAATTGACTGAAAGAATAATATTCTCTTCCATTTTCATACGTACCACGACAAAATCTGCCACAAATCATCAAAAGCATTGGGATCAAATATTCCAAAATACACCAGTGACTGAACTTTTACCAATAGTTGGTTTTCGATTAACACCGAATATTAAACAACTATTCGTAAACAAGAAGCCATTGAAACACAGATTAACCTGAACTATAGAATATTGCTAGTCTAGACGAAGCTAGAAACCATTTATGGAGCAAACGACTTATTTTAACACTAAAAGTAGGCTTGTTTTCATTTTATCTACCCATGTCATTTATTTATAGTATTTTATAGATAAAAATATGTAAACAGATCATAGTATATAATACTGCACAACCATGTTATTATTAAACAATTAGAATGAGGACGCTACTGTTGGAAATGTAATTGATCATAATGTTGGGTTGTAAATATTCTGTTTGGATCTAACATATTATCAACTTGTTGTTGTTGTTCGTTATTGTACATTCCCAAATGTAACATCCACGCTTGTATTTTCGTTTTTCGTGGTTGAATACCTATTCCCAATAAACTTTATTTGCATTCGGGTGCTGTAAATCTTGGATCCACTTGGCGAATTACACAAATGGCATAATTCTTCTTCCGATAACTCAGGGTCCCTTTTCTATTTCGACGTTTTTGTTGTTTTGTTGTTCTTGCTTTTTGAATTTCGTTGTGACGATAAGTTTCTTGATTTTTTTCCCTGTTGATAAGAGACCTGTAGCACAATGCTTGTTGACTAATGGGATCGTTGGTTGTGCTAATTGTTCGTTGTCAACTTGTTCCATATCTTCACTTTCACGATCCCCGGATGGGTATTGTACGTCTTGTAAAAATTGTTGTTGTGGTAACTCAAGTGGTGGTAATGGTTCGATTCAGAAAATATCCTGACTCCCTTTTTCGGACTATCAGGTATTGCTATCAGATCGAAAGTTGTTGACAAATTCGGCCCCAGCTGTCCATATACACGGTCAGCCCGTTCACGAGTTTGTTCAGCTTGTATGGGTGGCTATCCAGATGAAAAATTGTTCGTCGGCCGTCCATCTACACGATCAGCCGGATCTTCTTATTGTATATTCGTACTAGACTGTATATAGTTGGTGTTGTTCCGGATCATTGTGTATTACCTGATGTATATATTCTTGTACATATGACTCCCATTTCTGTGTATAATTTTGACCAACTTCTTGTATTGTCCAATTATTCTTAACTGTAAACATAATTTTTGTAACTGAAAAACAGTCATATATGGCATATTCTGTCATTGCTTCTTTAACTTCTAATGATGGTATAAAAGCGTGATATTCTTTATAAGAAAAATTTCGTGTATCTAAACCGCATGAATATTTTGCTAGCTGAAACCTTTTATCCATCTATTGATTCAATACAATTTTGACGCCGTCTTGAAGTGACCAAGTGTTATACATGATGGTAATTGCATGACCGGTAACTGTCTTCAGGTAAACGTAAAAAACGGGCTTGATCGTGAAGATTGTCACAATTATGTTTTGAACGGTGATAAGAACGATGAAGATTTAACGTATTTGGTGATGCAAATGAAGACTAATATCGATGTTCATAGGAATGCGATATTTTATCTGGTGATTTACATGAATTACGAGTATCGTAACGGTGTGAGATTTTCTGAAATAGACTATCTGAAATAAAACAAAATACAGAAGACACAGAGTTGACAAGAAAAAGCATAGAAACGTCTCTTTTTCTCAGTCGTCTGCTTAGGAAATAAGGCACGGTCATCCGTAAGATGTCCATCGCAGAATACATGGTCTGAGTTTACAGTAGTCTGTTCTAAAAAATGATGAGTAGTGATAGTATCCGCCAAAACTGTTGTCTTCACATTTTAGTTAATAGTATGAAGCTCAGTTAACTAATTTAACCAAAATATCGCTAATTCTAATTGATATCAATATCCCTAATATAATTGTGCATCATTAAATCAAATGATTAATATTGATAATGTTTGTCGTCATCAAAACAGGAACTAACTTAAGGCCACCAACTGCTCCCTCGCTTTTGAGCTTAAACTCAGTTGACAATAGGTAATCGAACGTGCTGATTCCGAATATCACAATAGTTTTTGCCCACTTTCGATTTAAACACCCGTTTTTTAAAGATCTTGGTTTTTCAATCGAAAAATCATTTTCACTAAAAAATTTCCTTGACCTGTCCAGATGGAAGAGCACGTCGTCAAACCTACAGAAGACAATTTTTCAAGGTTCTAAGCGAGATTTTGAGCGAATCTTCTGCGTCTAAAACTTAAAAAAAGAGGGAAAAACCGCTAATATTCTTACACAATTTATAAAAGAAAACTACTGTTTTTCTTTGTTCTGTTTTTTGACACATGTTATTAGCAATTTGTGATAAAGGTGGCAGTAAAGCAGTTTCACAGAGCCATGATTCGTAAAAATATTTGCTGTGTTTTTAATGGAAATGATAACTGTAAAAAAAGTGTTGAAAACACAATTTCTTCGAACATCGAGCACAAGGTATAAAAACAGACTCATCGCAGTCTTTTTCTTCACACTGTATATGAGTTTCTGCACTTGCAAAGCAAACTTGATTAACGCTAACAAATGGAGAAAGATCTCCACGTATTAAGCCACTGGAGAACTAAGCGTATTTAATCATTGGCGCAAATACAACTGCGCTCAATTGATTGTACATTAGACTGGCTAAACGTATGATGTTATTTCGTTCGTGTAAGTGTATATCTGGTTCATCCAACGCTACACGATGATAACATGCTTTGAGGAAACTTTTAATTTGTCTGTTGAAATAACAATCCAGTGGCTGTAGCTCGTCAGTTGTATTTTGTGGTATTTGTAAGGTGCAGGCAATTCAAACTTTCAGTAAATTTTTTTTCGTGATTTCTTTACATCAATGGATAGAGCTTGAGCTGCTGATCACGAAAAACTACTTTTTAGCCTTAGCAAATGCTTCCTTCTGGTCGAAAAATACGAAATACTCGAAAGGTGTCGTTTTCGAGAAAAACACGTTCTTTCTCGAAATGTGCAAAATTTTCTACTTCATTCTTCTTTTTTGCTTCTGAACATAATTTTTCCAAATTCAGCATAAAAAACTGAATATAAGAAAGTTCTTAAATGGACTCTGGACCCCAAACCCTACTGATGGTGGCGTTTCGAATCGCGTCGAGTGCACTACATATTGGTCGATTTTGTAAACCTATCTAGTTGTTCTACGTAAGTGGTAGAGGCAAATGTTTTATCCCATTCGACTCATCATACCACCAGTTACAAAGTTACGTATCGTTTTTTTTTCTTTTCTTTCCTGTGTTGAGAAAAGTCACTTTTACTGTTATGATACGATAAGGGGGAAGGTCATCTGTGAATAAAATGACTATTTTCTCTTCAA
>CAJNOQ010009663.1:0-10078 GCA_905250885.1 Didymodactylos carnosus
TAATTATTGAGAAGACAAAGGCATTGTAGACTAAGCATAAGGTTACTCGAGATATCACATGACTCAGCATTTTCATAGTACCTATAATTTTTGAACACTTAACAAAAATGTAATCTATGTGGCAAGTGTGCCTGTTTGGAGTGATCTTCTTTCGGACATGATTTTGCTCGACGACGCTATGAATACATCGTCAAAGTACGCAAAATATATGAAATATATTTCTCTATCACGACCGAATCGACTCATTGAAGAAGGAACAATAATCAACAAAGGATTTCGAACTGCATCATCTGCTTTGTCGCTTTTGTGCTCACTTTTCATATTGCTATTTTGCTTTTGATTGAATTAAAGACTTTAGAATTTCGGAATAAACTAAAGTATTCAAATATAGAGTTGTGGAACGGTAGCACTTCAGCAGAGTGCTTTCCCGTGAGCTCAAGGCGATGTTTGGCTAAACATAGTTTTTGAAATCAATTGGTGGTTTTGAATAGTTGCGTGTATATATATCTCAGCAAGGATACTCGTTTGAGTAGAAAATTTTTTAGTGTGAGCAGATTAAATGCTCCAGTAATTTGCAAAAAATTAATTCAGAAGCATGAATCCCTGAAGCAGTGGCGTATCCAGGGGTCGGCCATTAGGCACTCGCCCATTGAATTTTTCGGAATGGTCGATATTACTTCGTGCCGAGAAATATTGAGTAAACACGTGTTTTCAAAGCATTCAGTAACAAGATCTTCTCAGCACACTCTCTATCCCACGTCTCAAAGGATTTACAAAGTGTTGAAGCTCGATGCTGCATCCATCCATTAAGTAGGTGAGAAACTGTGTGGTTACCTTTGTGAAACACGAAAAGGGACATTTGTGTTTCTTTCCATCTAGCGGAATCGTCGTTAATCGTGGATAATATATAATGCAAAAGAAATGAAAAAATCTCGGATGCTATTTCTTGCTATCGGATCAGCTTAAATAATTTCTTCACTGTCTGAAGAAGAAAACAGATCAAAAAAGGTTTACAGTCCAATTAATCCAATTTTTTATTAGGTTTCGGTATCGACGGATCCAAAGTTTGATCTGAGGTTACCTCAAAAAATAAACCTTTCCAAGCTCTATCGAATGATGTATGTCAAGTTTATTTTGTTGTTGATGCAAAAATTCTGTTCTTAAAAATGCCTCTTTGTTCGAACAGGCTTTTGCTCAGAAGAACAAAAGTGAACAGATAAATAGTTTACAAAAACTTAGGAAAATAAATGGGAACAATGTGAATCGATACATCTTGGATGGAGTTTTTTGATGATCTATTCATCGACGTACTTCATCGAGGGATCATAAGTATGAGAGTGAACTTTTTTGCCTCTTTCCAGGGCCTTTTCCAGGTCAATCGAAAGAATAATATTAATATTGTCATATTGTACAAAGTGATACCATTCGAATACGAAGCTCTAGTGCAGAGCTACTATCCACACCAAAATACAGTGCCGGTTGCCACTTTTTGAATAATTTTTGATAGGAATGAGATAGAGACCTGCGATTTTCGCTTTTCAATAGCCAAGGCTTGAGCAGAACTTTTCACCAGCGGAAGCAACTTTTGAAAAAATTCTAAAGATCGGGTTTCCAGAGGATCTTTGGAAAACCAGCTCCGTTCTCAGAAAACTAACATACAATGTTAGTAACTTTTTTGCATGCGTAGATAGTCCGGACGTTACTCTACAAAATTATGCAAGTCCCGGCTCTCTAGCTATCGTCGTTCGGGCAGGGCTTGCTTTCCCCGAGCACCTGTCTATCTCCGGGCAGACATCTCTGGGAATCTCAAAATGCCACGGACTATAGGTAATCGACTACGCTGAGCTTAGTAGCAATATTTGTTTTTGTGTAGAAATGAATATAACTTCGCCAGGGGCATTGTTGTGAAAAACCGATTTTTCGCCTGTTACTAGCAAAAATTAAAATCCTTATATCTTGGTTTTCCAGAAACTTTCTGAAAAACCTCAGAGCATCAGTATTCTGCTGGACCACGTTTTTGGCGTGGTCAACAACATATAACACCTTTCAAGCCTTTTCTGAAAATTTCCTTGAGTCAGCATGAGATTTGATCGAGATATAAGGATTTTAATTTTTGCTAGTAACAGGCGAAAAATCGGTTTTTTACAACAACGCCCCTAGCGAAGTTATATTCATTTCTACAGAAAAACAAATATTGCTACTATGCTCAGCGTAGTCGATTACCTATAGTCCGTGGCATTTTGAGATTCCCAGAGATGTCTGCTCGGAGATAGACAGGTGCTCGGGGAAAGCAAGCCCTGCCCGAACGACGATAGCTAGAGAGCCGGGACTTGCATATTTTTGTAGAGTGACATCCGGACTATCTACGCATGCAAAAAAGTTACTAGCATTGTATGTTAGTGTTCTGAGAACGGAGCTAGTTTTCCAAAGATTCTCTGGAAACCCGATCTTTAGAATTTTTTCAAAAGTTGCTTCCGCTGGTGAAAAGTTCTACTCAAGCCTTGGCTATTGAACAGCGAAAATCGCAGGTCTCTATCTCATTCCTATCAAAAGTTATTCAAAAAGTGGCACCCGGCACTGTATTTTGATATGGATAGTGGTCTGATCAACTAGAGAAGAAAACGAAGTGGATCTATCCTTAAAGCTCTAGTTATACGGATCTCAACAGACGTAACCGATCGTGGCTGCTCTCATTCAAACGAAATAGCAATGTTCAGATTTCCAAAAAAGGAAATTTCAGAGCTATGTTTTCCAAAATTTTTGTAATCCTCTAATTTCTGAAGTTGCACAAATTTCCGAAATTTGTTAATATGAATTCGTGTGTACTTTGGAAATTCCGGAATTTCCTTTTTTGGAAATCTGAACATACCTCAAACGGAATCATGCTTAAGTTGGGTACATAAAAATCCACGAATGGACGCATACAGGGACCAAACCCGCGTCAATAAAAAACCGTATGAGCTGCACGAACTATGTTGACAGAGTAATTGTTTTGCTCTGAACAGGTAATATATAACAACAATGCGTTTCTTGATGCAACAGTGTAGAACTTCTAGTTCTGATTCATCTTTTCGTTGGATCTAAACAGAATTCACGCCTTCTGATGCATTCGAAAGCGGTCTTGGTTTGCTGTACAACACAAGCTGCCGGACGGGGCATGAAGTTTGCGGTCGGGGTTTGCTCTCACCTCGCACCCATCCTCACACCCTCTTTTGAAAACCCTCAAATATCTACTCAAAAACTTTCTTTCTACTACTGATTTACTTTCCATGACCTTGGCTTCCGAACGCAACAAATCGTTTGTCGCTAGCTACTGGCGTTCCAGAGTTATTAAAGGTACACTGACCTCGCATTCTATTTTGAAATGGATATTAGTCATCTTGCAGGTACATGCAGCTAACATCTTGGCATTTATATGCGAGTCACCTATCTGGCGTGAGCACGCCAGAGTGATACATGCCAGTATTTGCAAGGATAAGAGTCGTGCATGATGTGTCTGCGACACGCACGTCTATGCATGTACTATTGTCCTGCATTTATGCACAACAATTGTGAATATTTCAACTACCTTGCATGTCCGGGCATGAGATATGACGACTCGAAAAATATTTTGCAAATAAATGCGAGTTTCTGGAAATTACCCGCAAATACAGGCGGTTTTTAAGCGCCCGCGTTTGACTAGAAATCCTCATCACTCTGTCCGAAATAACATCGCAGTAAAATCAAGCCACCAAATGAGACTTTTTGAGCAAAAGTCGAAACGTGTCGTGGTAGCTCTAATTCGTAACTCACGCCTCGCCTCTCATCCTCACTCTGTCAGTTGTGATTGCTTCTCATGATTAATCGAAAGTTAGGTTCATGAGAGCTGACAAATGATACTTTTCGAAATGGA
This sequence comes from Didymodactylos carnosus, assembly GCA_905250885.1. Taxonomy (NCBI): domain Eukaryota; kingdom Metazoa; phylum Rotifera; class Eurotatoria; order Philodinida; family Philodinidae; genus Didymodactylos; species Didymodactylos carnosus. The sequence continues at coordinate 3,893 of CAJNOQ010009663.1, forward strand.
TCTAAAACGCTCGATCAAAACAAAGTTAAAAAATGATAGAACTTCTACATGTTTTTCTTTTGTCTCATATGTTATTTCCGTTCTCAACCTACAAAACGATTCTATCATGAGATAAGCCACCACAGAAGATATTGTATGTATTCTCAGTTATTTTCATTAAAAATGGCCTGTCCAAAGTATTATTCATATTTGGTTCATACATTGAACTGATTCATAGTGAAATACAAAAAGACTAGAGTCACACAGATCAAATCTTTCGAATCAATGTTTCTCATTATTCTCCAAACGATCTAAGCCCATTTTTCAATATATATTTCATCTTGAATAATTTATTTTGAGTCGTATATGTGTTATACTTCTTTATAGCAATAAAATATATAATATATTCATATTGTCTTTTTTCTTTTGTTCTCTTTTAATTTTAAAATACATTACCATAATTTGATACTGAATCATCGACATCGATTTTTCACAATCTGGTTATAAGAAATCGGTATATTGGATTTTGCCTACCTAAATCCTACCATTCGATTCTACGAAATTCTATAAACGTCTACGGTAAGGCAAATTCAATATACTGACCTTTTACTATTTCCTGTGAAATCCTACACAATCTTGTGTATTCCTATAGGTCTCCTACAAAGACCTTATAGGATCCTACCGTAGGATTGGTAGTCCTAGTACCAGTTTGTAAGATCCTGCGACAATCTGTGATACTTTGGAGCCCAGTGGTATCTTTCAGAATCCCACGAAGTCCTCTGTTTGAGAGGTACGACCGATCTCTTTAGACGCGATGACTTCTGCTTTTGTCCCAGTCTAGCACTAATCTTGCACACCTTCAGTTAGAATGCTCTGAGTTAGTAACAGAATAATATGTACTGGCTAGACTCTATTGAGAACATTGTTGAAGAAAAATTAAGTGTTTATGTACAAAATAGATGTTTTACATAGGGCTGGTCAGTTACCGTTACAGAACAGTTACGTTACCTGATAACGGTAACTGGTTTCAGTTACCAGTTACTGGTAACTGGTAATGGGTACCAGTTCTCCAGTGCATGTTCTTGAACCTGAGCATTTGACCAAGTACTTGATTCAAGAAATGTAGAAAGTTATGTCGATTTTTCCAAGAAATTTTGTCTTAATAAGATCTTGACCAAGATCTGCTCCAAGAATCCAAGTAATTTTCCAAGAAACAATCTCTAAAAATCTTCAGATTTACTTTAATTCTTGGAACAGACTTTGATCAAGATCTTGTCAATACAAAATTATTTGGACAACTGGATCGAATTCTCTACATTTTTCGATCCAAGTGCTGGAGTTCAAGAACATGTGCTTGAGACTGTCTAAAAGTCTTTCTATATCGACGCACAAGCGTCTATCATTTAAGATTCTTCGTCGAAAACGACGTTTCTTATATACACGTTCGCTGTGCAAAACACTGCGGTGATTGCCTAGCGCATACAGTACTTGACCCAAAAGCTAAGAGTCCAAGAACTTGAATACATGATCTAGTACTTGGTCAAGAACTCTTCAAGGGATTAACCTCGAAATTACTTGAAAAGCATTTGCCAAGAACTTGGAAAAATTCTCAAGGATTCAAGTACTTGACTTCGAGAACATACACCAAGGTTACCAGTTACCAGGTCTCCCTTCAACGTCATCAGAAGCTCGAGCTGCACTAGTCCTATCACTATCAAACTGTTGGGATAAAGTCGATGTAATCTCTAGTACAGTTTAAAAAAAATCACCCTGAGTCATGTCTATATAATAATATCAGTTTTGTTCTATCGATTCTAAAGATTCGTATTATAGACAAACTGGAGTAGCATTGTGATTTTCTTCTGTTTATGTGAGCAGAAAATATTTTATGCCTTTCATCATTCTCAAAATGAGCAAAAGACAGCAGACAATTTCGCCGGTGTAGTTTAGTGGTAGAACGTTCGGTTGTGGTCCGAACAATGGGAGTTCGATTCTCCCCACTGGCATGACGTTTTAATTTTTAATTTTTTCGCCTCTTATGACAGTGGGAAGATACGAAGTGTTTTATTTCTGTTTTTTTATATTTTTTGTATCTCACTATTATTGACATACCAAACAGCTAGTTATATTGAAAAATTTGCCTATATTGTATGCTTCTTCGCGCATACTTGATGAACTCAAAAATCGTCCATAAAGTATGCGAACATACCAAGTTCTTTCGGGAAAATGTTGAAGTTCTCGTGAAGAAACACCAAGTTCATGTGGGAAAAACATTAAGTTCTGGATGAAGAAACATGAACACCTCTTCGAGAAACACCAAGTCCTTCAGCGAAAGGGATTTAGGTCTCTTCAAGAGACAGCAGGTTTTCGAGGACAAACGTTGAAGTTCTTGTGTAGAAACACTAAGATCTTGCAAAAAGCACACGAAGTTCTACTGAAGAAACAACGGGTTCTTTTCGGAAAAAAGAAGTTCTTCTGAAGAAGCACCAAGTTATTGAGGAAAAACGATGAAGTTCTCGTGAAGAAACACCAGGATCTTGCAAAAAGCATGTGAAGTTAGGTCTCTTCAAGAAACAGCAGGTTATCGAGGAAAAACACCAAGTTGTTGAGGAGAAGAAACATCAAGATCTTGCAAGAAGCAAATGAAGTTGTAGTAAAGAAACCAGTGGTTCTTCAAGAAAAAAGTTGAAGTTCTCGTGAAGAAACACCTTTTCCCTCAAGAACCTGGTGTTTCTTGAGGAGGATTAAATTTTTTTTCTTATAGAACTTGGTGTTTGTCGAAGAGAGCTATATCTTTTTTCCCCAAGAACTTGGTGTCTCTTCACGAGAACATCAACTTTTTATCTCGAGAACTGAACACTTTTTTCCGATACAACTTGGTGTTTCTTGGGTAGAACTTCGTCTTCTTCACGAATGAACTTGCTGTTTCTTCAATAAAACCTTTTTTCCTCAAGAACTTCATCTATTCGTCACGAGCACAGCATCTTTTTTTCTCAAGAACTTGGTTTGTCCTCACGGACAATTCGTCTCTTTTCCTCAGGAACTTCGTGTTCCTTCTCGAGAACTTCAAATTATTTCCTAGAGAGCCTGCTCTTTTTGGAAGAGACCTAAATATCTATCCCTACAGAACTTGGTGTTTCTTAACGATAACTTCATCTTTTCTCCTCAAGAACTTGGTGTGTCCTCACAAGCACCTCATCTTTTTTCCTGAAGAAACCTGTGGTTCTTCACGAGAATTTCAACTTTTTTCCTCAAGAACTTCGTGCTTCTTCTCGAGTACTTCGTCCTTTCTTCTGAACCATCTGTATTATGTGGCTGCATTCACAATAGTTGTAAAGCTTTGCTGTCGCCAGAGAATGCTTGATTTATACCAACGAACTGGACCTGATTTTAAATGTTTATTCAGAAACTATTGAGATAAAGAAACACAGAATAGTATAATGGTACAATCGGGCGTTTAGTTAACGTGGAAGCCTATTTATAGTCCTGAAACTACGATAGAAAATGAGGAAAATCTGATGAAATAAGATGATGAAATGTAGCATCTTATATACGGATATCTGACCTGGTCGCTTATGTAAGAGAATCTCCTCACATAACACCTCCCCGTTCTAGAAGATGAACGTCCCGTTCCGTTCATGAGAAAACAAAGAAAAAACGTCGGATAAAAGAACTAAAGGAAAATATTGTTGTACTACGTAGTTTATTATTCTTTTGTCGACATTAACCATGTGCACAGTTATAGACGGTTGACGGCATTTCCAATGGTAGATGCTAGTAATATTAGTCAGCTGATTCTGATTGCGGAACCGAATCTTTAAATTTCAAGTCGGAGTTTGAACTTAATTTTGAAACTTAGCCGCTTAACCTTGAACACCCACCGGTTCCTTCCAAGTGACATTGCTGTGAAAGGTTTATAAAAGAATGATCATCAGCCTAAAAGACAAATTTTTTTCTAATGTAAGACAATAAATAACCTAACGTTTGAGTGAAAGAAAAAGACAAACTTTGCATTTCAGTGCAGTGGGCAGTTCAGCTGAAGCTATAGTAAAAATGTCTTCTGGTATAAAGGGTTAAGTTTGTTCAATTTTTTAAACTGTACATGATGCTGTTTTTAAAAAGAATTGTTCCTTTACTGAAGCACACTGTTTACAAATTAAACGTTCACGTATTTTAAAACTTAAAACTAAATTTTTATTATTCTGAAAAACGTATTTATCCTGTTTATCTGTGTAGTGGAAATAGCGTCATCCAAAACTTAAGTTCACAGTATCATCTGATACGATCTGACTTATATGGAGAAAGCCTAGACCAACTTTCTCACGTCACATGCCTGTTGTCATGAGATAATTAGAACCTAAAAAATGTTACAAGCGTTATATTTTTGAAATATTAGGAATAGCTATTTAATCATCGCATGACACTTGTTCGAGTTCGTCTGTGCCATTCGCAATCAAAACTCGTTCAACATCGAGAACAGGTAACCTATTCGAACTGCGGTCAAGTTAACACCCATCGAATATTGGTATTTTTAAGAGAAATGACTTTCAATATGTTCACGTTTCGCATCTAAGATAATCAAATGAATGAACCTAATGAATCAAAATAAATAAAAGATGAAAGTTGGCTTTGATTAAGAAGCAGAACAAACTTGTATCCTTCATCTATGGAACATGATTACAAACTTATAATATACGCAAATATCTTTCAAAACAACAAGAACAAAATTCAACTTACAACAGAATCCTCGCTTTTTTTCTTTTCATGCAGTCGTTCATGAGACAATCGCTTATTCCTTTTAGCACTCTGTATGCGATATCTATGAAAGTGAGTAAAATCAATAATTTGTGCAACGATTCCCTATCCAGCTGGACACAAGTCCACTGATGACCTGTAGTAGAACTCATTTTGCTCGACACCATCCACCCTTCACTTTTTCTCTTCTGATTCAGTCGTGCATGAGGCAATCCCTAATTACTTTCGGCACTCTATATGCGATGTATATCAAAGCGAGAAAAGTCAATAATATATGCCCTGAGTCGCTATGCAGCTGGACACTAGACGAGTCTTGATGGACGAAAGCAGAACTCATTGAGCTCTAAAAAATTCACCGGTCACTTTATTCTTTTCGTCCAGTCCTTCATGAGACAATCCCTAATTACTTTCACCTCCAAATGTATAATATATGAAAGTGAGTTTGAGTGACTGAATCAAAAAAAAAAGTTGATATACTTTTGTACATGAAACTATCTCTGAAAAGAAGAAAACTATGATGAGTAGAGTAGACAATGTAATGTCTACCATCTAGAATCAGCACTTTGTCTCCGCCGTTATCTACCTATTCGTCTTCGTCTCCAGAATAAAAGAACAATAGTAACAATGATTAAGAGAATGATAGTGCCTGTAAATGGTAGATTTGATAAAGTAGTGGACGTTCTATTCTCTATGGACAACACCGCGATCATTCATGCTGATGTCCATGGAGATATCGGCTTGATTTAAGTGGAATGTGGATGATTGTAGCGTTCATAACAATGTATTCTTTGCTTCGATTGGCAACTTCATTGTTATCAACAACGGGCATAAAAATCGTTCATCGTAAAATTATCTATGTATCTCTCATCTTATTTATATTCATTTCTATTCTACATCAGCGAGAATAAACATTATCCGGAATCCTATGATGGTATAGAAAAAACGTTTTTCATCGTTTCTCTTCAAGAACCTGATGTTTCTTCAGCTAGAGAGCAAATCGCGGCGCAAATTACTGATATTTGTCATGTTCGTACATATTGTATACAGAGACCTAAAAGTAATTGGCGAGTTTGTCATCAACGGCTGGATGAAAAGAATAAAGCGAAGGATGAACTTTTTAGAGCTCAACGAGTTCTGCTTTCGTCCATCAAGACTCGACTGGTGTCCAGCTGGATAGCCAGTCGGGGCGCAAATTATTGACTTTTCTCACAGTCATATATGTTCTGCATAGAGAACTAACAGTAATTAGCGATTTTCTCATCAATGCCTGGATAAAAAGAATAAAGTGAACGCTGAATTCTGTAGAGCTCGATGAGTTCTACTTGGGTCTATCAAGAATGGACTTGTGTCCAGCTGGACAGCGAATAGTGGAGCTCTAAAAAGTTCATCCTTAGCTTTATTATTTTCATCCAGCCGTTGATGACAAACTCTCCAATTACTTTTAGGTCTCTT
>CAJNOQ010009664.1:0-10075 GCA_905250885.1 Didymodactylos carnosus
TAGCCGATAACCTACGACGAACTGCTCTCAGTTTTTTCCCTGTACCACTTTCCAAAAAAAACCGCGATAATCAAAGGAGAAACTTGTTTTGCGTTTTTCTCGAAACTGTCTTTTTTGTTTTACCTGATTGTGCGTCAAAGATTTCTCCGCCATTTTATATGCTAGAAAGCTCGGGAATGTTTTAAAATGAAGTTGAAGCTCAGTGCTACAACCTAACAAAGCCAGAATTTTTGTTTTCAATGTAGTTTTTTACAAAAAAATCAAGTTTTCTAAAATTTAAAAAATCTTCCCAAAAAAAAATTTTCAAATTTAAAAAAGAACTGGCTTTGTAGGGGCAAGTCTTCCCTGCATTTTAACACCAAGCCCAGGTCCGTATCATTAAAATTGCGAAAAAATCTTTGACACACGAACACCTACTTTTTGACCTTAATATTAAGATAACTCTCGCAAAACTCAATATTGTACTGAAAATTATCCAAGGTCAGGTACATATTTAGTAAAAATTTCACAAAGATTGAGTGCTCTGGGAAAAAAATAGATTTTTGACAGGGGGGGGGGGCCCTTAAGTAGAAAACTCAGTCGTCATAAAAGTAGATTATTTTACCAGTTGCCTTATTTTTATTCTAGATATAATTTCATCTTCATAATTCGAAATTTTATTTTATTTTGTAATAAGTTTGCATTCCTTTTTCTAATCTTATATTTATTATTTATTATTGTTTTGTGTAATCCTGTTTTATGTATATAATTAAAAATGGCATCAAAATCTTTTCAACAATTTTTCCTTAATATTATTATACAAACCTTGCTATTACACACGTCACTAATCACATCAGAAAATATCAAAAATGACGACGATAGTCTATTCAATATCACCATTACGATGCCAAATTTCAGCACGACATCGGTGAGTCACGATCGAAAATCGAATGATGATGTATCATTGAAAATCAATAGATAACCGTTTTTGTATGAGTATCTGATATGTTCGAGTGGGTTTCTCCAATTTGTCATTTGAGTACAGCGTTCTTAGTTCTTTAATATATATGTTACAGGGAATGTATACATTCCCTGTAACATATATATCAAAGAACGTTCGCAGGGAATCTGTACATTCCCTGACAGCGTTCGGGGAATTTGAGTATATGACATAGAAATTTCTCTTGGAATATAAAAAATTCATGAATTATGTGATGTTTGAAGTTAGAGCAGAGAAAAATCGTAAAATTTAGTGATCTACTGTCCATTTCGAAATAGAATGGAAAAAAGTATTTTTTGAATAACTTTTTAACAGAAAGAGTTAGAACTATGCGGTTTCCAGTATTTGATAGAGGACCTACTGGAAAAGAAATCTATGGAGAAATTAGGCCTTCCGATCAGATCTAGCATAGTGCACCTTGTCAAACAAAATCTGAAAGCTCCCCATTTCCAGAGAAATAATGTATTTTGAATTCTGACAGATTTATTCGAACCTCTAGACTGTCCTCTTTAAAACCACACAAGTTCGAAATTCTTATTCCCTATCCGAGCATTTTCCCAGGACCTACCTATCGGCTAAACTTCATGTTTGGGAGTTTTCAAAACACATGGAACATAGGTTATTGATCACGGTGAATCCTTTAGCAATGTTTGTTTCCCGAGAAAGCTTCAAAAAAATAGTGAATTTCTATTTTACCACTATGAATTTCTATATCGTGATCAATAACCTATGTTCCATGTGTTTTGAAAGTTCCCAAACATGAAGTTTAGCCGATAGGTAGGTCCTGGGAAAATGCTCGGATAGGGAATAAGAATTTCGAACTTGTGTGGTTTTAAAGAGGACAGTCTAGAGGTTCGAATAAAGGCGGCATACAGACTCCCCAGGAAATGTATAGATTCCCCAGGGAATGTGAATATTCCCTAGGGAATGTACACATTCCCTGCGAATGTCAGAGAATGTATACATTCCCTGTAACATATATAAACATAAAAGCTTGAGTTCTAAATGTTGTTTTCTAAAATTCTTAAATAATTTGTTTCTCAAAAGCCAAAAGTTTTGATTGCCTATATATATAAGTGATTTTGATTCCTAGTATAATGACGTTTAGAAATGACTAATTCTCGAAAGCCTGCTCAGAATTCGTGAAATATACGATTATCCGTCTAAGAGAGTAACTTCTGCGTAGCAAACGAAGTTATATCTCACAGACTTTCCTGGATACTTATGCAATTAAAATATTTCTAAACACTCTGATTTGTAGAGCAAACTTTTCTGATCAAAATAAGATCTCGCACAAGTCTGTATGACCTTGCATCAAAAGTCACAAGCATTTTCCTAGAGGTTCTAAACTTGAGTATTTCATACAGCGTTTAATACAGCATTTTCTTTGTATAAGAGTTACACCTGAAGTATTTCCCAAGATTTTTAATAGCGGTTTGTCGTAGAGAGTTTATTCTTTTTTTGTTTTAAAGAGGAAATGGTCTGAGAGGAACATGGTCAGATCAGCGCCGATTTTTGAATTAGGTCTTAGTTTTTTATCAAATTGAGGATTTATGGAGAATCTGGAAGGAGTTTTCGGGTTTTGGAGGTTGTTGGTTGCCTGGAAAATCAATAAAGGCTTGACTAAAAAATCGGCGCCGGTCAGACCATATAGTTCGGTGTACCTTAAAACAAAACAAACCCGAACTCTCCAGCTTGAAGTATATTAAAACATCTTAGGACACACTTCAGGGTCCGTTTTGAACCGTGATCTCTGGAAAACTCCTGAACGGTAAGACTTGGAGACAAAAAATTTTTTCATTCTCGTAACTCATCACGCCGATCATTTACTTAAAGTTTCGTCAAGATCGGATGTACGGTGTCGGCGATCATTTCTGAGAGAGGGGCGCCCCTTAATTACGAATGAGGACCGTGCACTACTAGCTCGGAAACGCTTTGCTTCCGTACAAATTGTACAAACTGCTTAAACATTTGAGAAAAACTTTTCGTGACCACTGTTGTCATGATCGTGGCGGCTTAGAAAAGTTTAGATTACTACTATTCGTCTCCAAATACAATGGAGTAACTCATTTTTTTAACAAATTTTTAACGAACTGTGACAGAGACTTGCGGTTTCCGCCATAGTGTAGCCAGGGCCTGACAAAATAGTTCTGTGAAAAAGTCCTGTATGCCGCCTGAAGGTGGTATATCTTACTAATGTTTGAAAGACACGATTGCCAGACTGTGAAAAAACAATGAATTTTCAATACAAGTAAGGTAGCTCGAACTATACAAGTCCCGAATCTCTCGCTGTTATGGTTAGGGAGATATAGACATTCTCCGATGACATACCTGTCAGCCAAAAGGCATGTCTGGGAATCTCGACAATACATGATACATAGGCTATCGAACGCACTAATCATCGTCACAATGTTTATTTTCTTCCTCAGGTCGCTGGGACTTCAGCTGAGCTGTTTTTTTAGAAAATCTCGACTTTCTCGTATGAAGACGTCAAATAGCGGCTTCTACCTTTCACACTATTGAACATATGGCAGTTTTCGTGTTCTAGGAAGATCAATATGCTTTCATACAGTATCGATTGCCGGATGAAGAACTGACGATAGGTAAACAACGGTATTCTTTCTGATTACACTTACCCTATAGCTCTGAACAATTTAAGTTGGTTATTCTCCAATGGTTAAAATGAATGCTGTTCATCACATGTTAACGTATGCGTGTGCAAATGCAGGATCGAATAGCCAAACATGGTGGGAAATCTAATTTATATAATGATTATGTTTTCTATTTACTACTTCCTTTAGGAGTTCCGGAGTAGTTTGTGGCGGGGGAGAACAGGTTATCATACATGGATGGGCGAGAAATGCTCCATCAATGAGACTACCAGACGGTATGTAATGAGATATAGTGTCAGTACTTCTCTTCACCATCTCTTAGGTTGCACAAAGAGAAATGATAAGCAAGTTCGAGTTGTTTCACTGACTCGTTCTTTATGAGAAATTTCGAATGCTAGTCAAAGTACTGCATAATACTTGTTCGTTATAGAACAAATCTTTCTATTTCAGATGTTGGATTTTCGGTTGGAAAGAATACACCATACAAATATATTGTTCTTAACATTCATTATTTGACGATATTACAGAACGATAAATCTGGAAATCAATTATTAATGAGTAAAAAAAAGTGAGCTGATGACCAATGATTTGATGAGAATGGTATACATCACTTTTTGCTTGATTTAGACCAAACCTTCAAATGGGTATTTTATTAGGTGCTACAAGTCAAATATATTTGAAACCGAAATCGCATAGTACGTTCTAGCTTAATGTAGGACATTTCGTGGAAGGTTCTATATATATTGAATGAGTGATAGTACAAGTAGTTTGATTGGTTTCGTGAGGTATTTTTGTTACTCTGTCAGAAAACACTCCTTATGCTCCGTTTGTTCTTACAATTAATGTCTAAGTCTTTCTGTTGGTTTAGCTGTGCGCTCACCTTTTTCATGTCGCTATAGCGGTCCACCAATAAAAATATTTGCTGCTCGAGTGCACGCACATCAGTGGTGTATGTATTGAAAAGCTCTGTGAGAATGAATCAATCTTTAATTATGATCACATGTTGTTGTATAGCACGCGTTAACTCAATGTATCGTGTTCGTTTTGGTGAAATCACTCAAATTGTCAAAAGTGATCCACAATGGGCTCAGTCATTTTATCAGCTCCCATTGCCTGTAGAAGTTGTGCAAGGTGATTATATAATTGGACAATGTGTTTACGATAATGACGGAGAACGAACAATTGTTACGGGGTAATAAATTAATCCAGAGGAAAATAACATTTTTTTATCAAATTATTGTCTTTCGCAGTGGAACACATCATGATGAAATGTGCAATGTTTATGCAATGTTCGCCTATCATTCTGATTCACAGAAAAAACCACTTAATTCATGTTGGGAGAATCAATTTGCGGGATTAATTAAGTAAGAGAGAGCATGTACTCTCTACTACTTATATGTGAACCTTCTTTAAAGTTTGATTCCAACGGATGCCGACGTACCTCCTCGAACACCATTAGAAATAAGTGGTAATTTATATAATCATGCTGAACATACAATGGACAATCATTTACAATTAACAAATGATTGGGCATTAACATCCAACGGTGGTAATTATCGTTCTGTTTATTTTAATTCTAATAGTAAAGCTGCTTTAGTTAATAAAGATTGTAATGATTATACACAAGAAGTGATAACATAGCGATCGAGAGATACACTATTATCTAATTCTATTCTGCTAATCAGTTTACACACACGATTGAATTAAATAAAATTCTAACACATTTGTGTCTATCATAGAGATGTGCGTAACCAAGCTTTCTTGGTCACGGTAACGATGATCATGAGAAATTGTTTTTCAAAAGTAGTTACATTAAATATTCATGATTCTCACTCTCGGCAGTTTGTCTTAGCTCTCAGATTATTTTCACTCATGTAGATTTTTTCAAGAGTAGTGAACAAATTATTATTTAAGAAACTAATGAAAATATCATTAAAAAATCTTTTGCCAGACATAATATTAGTAAAGAAATTATTTCAACATTGTTCCCAGTAGAAATTACCGTGACCAATATTTTTCAAATGATCATGGTCACGGTGATTAGCACACCGTGACCGTGTAGATCACAGTCACGCACACCTCTAGTCTGTCACTACCACCATCAAACGAATATGAATATTAATCGAATTATGATTATTTATTATCTAATCGTCACGTTGAACGAAAAACAAATTGTCAAATTACAGAATACAAATAAAATTAATGGTAAGTGGAATTAATAGTTGTTTCTAATAGTTTTAGTCTCGTGGTGATAGAACATTATGAACGGTGTACGCCCCTCCTGCTCTACCTTTCCAGTTGTTATGTTCTCTCAATCACAAATGTTCTTCTGAATTTGATGTTTCTTGACATATTCGATCAAAAAATACTACATGCGGACTTTCAAGATTCGAACTAACTGAGAGAAAGAAAATTTCTCCCACTGATTTTTGCATTTATTCGAGATTGAACTATTGGTTTATTGCACGATTGTATCTAATGGAGTATTGTCATTATAGTGTATCGTGACTGTATCGTTGTTCGATGAAATTTTAGCTACTAGCTTCGCTAAGAATCATAGAATATATGGATAGTTTCTGTGTCGCTAAATGTTGTGCACGTAGTAGTGTATTGTGTACATTTCAATTTTTCTGAAAAAAATTGTTTACCGTTCTCTAAGAATATTCAGCATTCCCCTCAAAACTCATACCTCTCTTGCCTTTTTTCTTACAAGTGGACAAACTAATTGGCTTTTTTGCTGCTGTTGATACCTTTATATTCTAAGAGAGCATTAAGAAAGATCTCATCGTCTCAGTAGTGTATATAATGTCTCAAAATATTTCCACTACAAATAAAAACTATATGCGCTGTACAACTGTACACTTATTCTGTTTTAGTATTGCATTTAATGTTGGTTATTTATTTCTAGGCTTTTTTTTATTAGTCCATGTGTTTATCTATTATTATTATTATGCTTACTAACTGTATGCTCAAAAATAGATAAATACTAGGCTCATATTTATGCATGAGTTTCATAACAAGTGAGAATGTGTGTGTGTGTGTGAATTAAACATGTTTTTTTGGTAACAAAGCCAAATCTAAATATCTTGCATTTTTCGTGTAATACTTTTTCTTTTATACTTTTGCGCTTGATTTTGGTTTGGATAATCAAAAATACTGTTTACTCATAACGATGGGACATAAAAGCAATAATATATACTTGTAAATCGTAGTGCGTTATTTTCATACTATTTTTGGTGTGAAAAGTTACGTTTATCCTCTTAAGTTGTTGTTGGTAAGATGTACTAGAAATCCGATGTGATGCTTACTCGAACTCGCAACATTCATTATCTTCAGCGAATTCATCAATTTATGTTTTTATATCTTTTGTTTACTCTGTTTAGATAATTTGTATAAATGCATTGAAACATGGCCCGATTCAAAGTCAACACCTGGTGTAGGTGAGATCGGAGGTATTGCATTAGATTTGAACGACGATCTTGTTATTTTTCATCGAGGACAACGGAAATGGGAGAATAAGTGAGGAATTGATCATACGTTAAAAGAAAACAGACAACAATCTAGTTTGTTCTATTTTCTAAGGTATTTTAATGATGATTTTCATTTTCGTAATGACGCTTTTGGACCAATTGAAGAAGATGTACTCATTCATATTGACACGAAAACTGGAATGATCACGCAAAAGTGGGGAGCAAAAACGTATGTGGCTATTTGATGTAATATTATGTATTATAGTTTGTCTGTTTTATGCAGGTTTTACATGCCACATGGAATCACAATTGATGATCGCGGAAATTTTTGGCTAACAGATATTGCTATGCATCAAGTAAGAATATGATTAATATAAAAAGTATTTGTAAAATTTAAAGTTCAAATATTTCAATACATCATTATCGGATTCTCCCATTTTATTCAAAACCGTTTGCTATAGATATTTATCTTGTTTCTTTTCCAGGTGTTTATGTATTCATTAAAAGATAAGAATCGTCCATCGTTAATTGTGGGTCAAAAGTTCCAACCTGGATCTGGTCGAGCTCGGTTATGTCGACCAGCTGATGTTGCTGTGATGAAAAATGAAGAGTTTTATGTTGCGGATGGGTAAATGTATTTGTTATTCTTCTACTTGATACATACATTTTCTGCCCTTCTCTCTAGTTACTGTAATAGTCGAATCGTAAAATTCAATAAGTATGGCGAGTACATAACTGAATGGGGCACTGTCGTCAATGGTGTGCACGATGGTAAGTATACTGGAAATATTCAATGATTCATTGAACACTTAGTTGGCTTATTTTATTCAAGTGGACGGTTTTCCACTACCAAATCAATGGAATATCGTTCATTCGTTAGCATTAAACGAAGAACAAAAATTACTATGTGGTGCTGATAGAGAAAACTATCGAATTCAGTGTTTTGATTTACAAGGACAATTTCAACGACAAATTCATGTTGAACAAAAAAATACTATTGCACCCATTTATGCTATTGAATTCACACCAACAGCAAATAGTATGTCTTCATTTTCCTGTAATTTAAAAAGCCTTAAAATGAGTCTTCAAAAGGTTGGAAATATTTTTGTTCCTATATCCATTAATACGGATGTAGAATTTGTAGTTAAAACAGTGGATACATCAAAGTTGTGCTATACTTTAACCTACTCACGAGGGAACATTCCCACGTGAGGCACTCCGATTTTGTTCAAACCTAGCAATTTATATGTAATCAAGGGCGTTGATTACGAATATGATAGCTCTTTGTGCCCATAGATCTTTCCTAGCGTTTCTCTGGGAATCGGTTTTCTACGAATCCTCTGAAACCCTAGCAATGTTTTATCAACGTGTTGGAATTGTAGCCTAAAAATTTTGCATAAAAATGAGACGCTTCCCAACTCTCCACAACCTTTCTTTGCAAAGTTACAGAATTTACAAGGGAAGCCCTAAATTAATTTTCCTTTTTCTTTCTATATCTTTGAGCTGACAATGAACATTTAGGGCGTCCCTTCTAAATTCTGTAACTTTGCAAAGAAAGGTCGTGGAGAGCTGGAAAGCGTCTCATTTTGATGCAAAATTTTTAGGCTACAATTCCAACACGTTGATAAAACATTGCTAGGGTTTCAGAGAATTTCTAGAAAACCGATTCCCAGAGAAACGCTAGGAAAGATCTATGGGCACAAAGAGCTATCATATTCGTAATCAGCGCCCTTGATTACATATAAATTGCTAGGTTTGAACAAAATCGGAGTGCCTCACGTGGGAATGTTCCCTCGTTGGTGTCAGATTTCTAATTCGCCAATACCGTTGCTGTACAAAAATTTATCGATAAGAAGGTTTTACGTTCCTCGTTTCTTTGTCTCGTTATATAGGTACTGTGTTATACGCCGTGACAGGTGGTCAAGCACAAATAAAAAAAGTCTATTTAATTAACGCTCGTGATGGTAAAATATTGACATCTTTCGAGCCCAATTCAGTATGTATCATCATTACTCTACTAGAATTTTACGTATTGTTTTCCTTTTTCTGAATAGCATTTGGTATCACCTCATGACATAACTGTTAGTGCAAATGGTCATGCAGTGTACATCGGCGAGTTAGCTAATGGCAAGAATGGACTACATAAGTTTGAATTAGTCAGACAAAAAGGTACGTATGGGTATTTCTCATTTGTTCAAAAACTGAAGAATTAGGATTATATTTTAGATGTGGCGCAATCCAATTCCTCCTCTAAATCATATATTAGTGATAAAAAATTTCGTATATCAGTAATAATTATGGCGTTTTTTACCATTCCCGTACTCATTGCAGTTATTGTCGGAATTATCATACGAACAAGAAATATGCGTATGGATTTAAATCTTATTTTTCTACTTTCGGATTTAGATTGTAGTTTGATGTTTCTCAATATAGGTAGCATCCATCGTTTAAATACAGCCATTATTGGTATTAAAAATACCTCTCGACGAAGTGGTGGCAGCTTTATGGGTAATTGGATGCATCATCGTAAAGGTTTTGAACGTTTAAATCAATATAGTGATGATGAAAATGAGCCTGTCGATCAAAATTCTGATGGAAACGAGGACTCAGAAAATGCTACACCATCTAATGGAAAGGAAACAATAACGGAGTCTGATGTGACACAAAATAATACCTCATTAAATAACATCGCATTTAAAATGGATAATAACCTTTACTAATATAACACAAGAAATATAGTAAAACGTCACGAATTTATCGACATGAAAGATATGAGCGCACAGCTAAACCAACAGAAAGACTTACGAGGGAACCTCTCGAGGTGATTAAAAGCTTTTCGACTCAGACTATTTTCATCATGTAGGGAATAATTAGTAGTGAGAAACTTCAAGTTGGTTTGGGCCCATGCGCCTTTTTGACGGAGATATGAGTTAATTAATGAAAATGCCATTAATAATAATTAATTAATATCTCACGACCATGATCAGCTAGGAGTCGGAAATTTACACCACAGT
>CAJNOQ010009665.1:0-10075 GCA_905250885.1 Didymodactylos carnosus
CACACAGAACCAGTTAAATCCTATCCTGTTCGTATGACACTTTTCAGTGTTGAAATAGTAAATTCACCACTGCAAATTATTTCTTTTAAAGTTAGATAAATCACACAGAATGAACAGAGAGCAAAAATCCAGTGCGAAAACACTCTAGCAGTGGCGCCGGAATAATGGCGCCTTAAAACATAAATAAAATAAGCTTTTTGTTCAAATTTTATGCTGAGCTAATATAAAATTAATTCTGATATATATATATGAGCCTGTATCCCTGAGCATAACAACTAGGACGTGCACATAAATGATGGTAAGCTAAATGTCATATAAATGACCTTGAGCTGAGTATTATTGAATGATCATTTCGGCGTCATTCAGGTATGTCTTAAAAAATGAGCTAGATACGATGTTAAAATGATCATAAATACGGCACGGAGGGTCATACAAATATGATCTTAAAATGATACAGTTATGACCTAAAACGAGATGATCATTGCAAGGTCATATTTAGTCCATTTTTCTTTCTATGATCATAAAATGATCATAATTAGATCATTTTTCAAAATGATCTTAAGATGACCAAGAAATGATGTCATTTCTACATCATTTTTAAGTCATCACATGATCATTCTAACGTGATTTTAAGCCCATATCATTTATTGCTCATAAATGGCTCATTTATGTCTCATTTTTTTTACCTGGGTTCGACGTGGTTGATATTGTCAAAATGATCCTTTTCTCAGGATAGATTATTGATACCTTTTTGTTGTAGGCAATCTTGAACAAATGTGAGGGCTTATCCACAATTTGTGAAGATGATGACGTACAAATTGTGGACAGGGACTTTCGTGATATGGCTGCTGTGTTTGAGGAGATGGGTTACGATGTGAAGATGCCTGGTTTTCTCGATAAAAACTCTAAACAGTTCACAAGTGAAGAAGCGAACGAGACAAGACTCGTCACAAATGCCGATGGGTGGTCGAAAGCTTTCACGCGCGTTTTAAAAAGTGGCGAATGTTTTCTGAGAGAATTGACCAATCGTTTATTCTTAACATCGCTACCTTAACTCGAACGTTGGCAGCGTGTCTAAATAAGTACCGCCCTATACTTTACGATGCAAATTCATCAGAGCACGAAGCCATCGCCCAGAGAATGCTGCAAGCGCGACATCGTAGTAGCGAAATCGAGAAGCTGATTTCAAGCAATCAATTATCCATGCGGAAAAAGTGGGCTGCATTAATTGACGTTGACAATGATTTTAACTTTCCTCGTCTTAATCTCGATTTTCTTCGCGCCTACACATGTGTTATATATCAGATCAAACAAAGCAAGGCGTACGCAAAGGCTCACTTATATGAAAACGAGGAGGAATTTGCTATCGAACTGTCACCTTCTGACGACAATCTTCTTCGTTGCCGTCTTCACAGTCGTCACTCCAACAACACCAAATACTTTCTCTGCGTGAGATTTGATGCAAACGACAACGACGATCCCATCAAAGACCACTACTGTCATGCGCGTCATTTTGGATGGAAACCTCCGACGCGCACGGATCAATTCCGAAACAAAATTCTGGAATGCTAGCAACTATTCTCCTATCAATTAACATTTTCTAATACCTTCGTGAATTTCATCATTACGTGAGAAATCGAAGGACAGTCTGAGCAGTATCTGAATCTCAAACTAACTTCATCAGTTGTTCACATTGCGTCCTGAGAAAAGATCTGTTAGGATTCTGAAAGAAATCTCAACTTCATGTCTGAAAAAGTGTACATAGAAAATCGTAGATGAAATGCATGGTTAGTTGACGAGGATTACAGACATATCGATGGTTGGATGTAAGGAGATAGCTACGCGATGTTTCTAGAATAGTGTGTGCGACGCAGATTTCGTCTTTGAGCAATATTTTAAGATCAGATTCATAATATAACATCATTTTTTTAAAACTATGGTGAAGATAAGATGAGCGTTGGATCTCACAATAGGTGCTTCACGGTCAGTGTAAGGCGATTTTGAGTAAGGCGCTTTTCGATTTTCAAGCTGAAACTTGAGTAATAAAGGCAGCCTATGCGCAATTTCTGACAAAAAATGGCGTGGGTTCCAGTTGGTACGAAAAAAACCGCGCTTGCTACACTGATATCCATCTCGGCTGCAAAATGGTACTTCTCGATGAAAATCAATCTCAAACCCGATCGAAAGTCATCGTATCGAAGGTCTCTGATATGCAGTTTTGTAGCGCACACTTCGCTCTATAAGACTAAATAGAACACAAAATTTTTCTCAGATGCATTTCTTAATTAATGAGTTTTTCTTGGAATAGGATCGTATAGTGACCAAAAGTAGGTATTTACCCAAAATTCTCTATAAAAGTCGAACTGGGATACCCTAAGTCATATACCATTCGACGCAGAAAAAAATTCTCTACAAAACCCTGTACTCGGCGTTCCTCTACAAGGGGTCCGACCAAATCCGACAGGGTCCTTTTCCAGTTTTTGGTATCGTTGGGATCCATCTGTTATAACTGAAACATTAAAATCCCATTACTTCGCAGATATTTTTCAATAAAATGCTCTGTATTTTCTAAATATTTCTAAAACACAGAACACAAACAGTCTGTGAAGCTCAAAGGTTGTATGAATTTTTTTGCACAGATATCTGTTATGAAGTACTAACTTACGTCTGATCTATATCCAAATTTTTTTAATAAATTGTTTTTTGTTAAATGATGAAAAAACTTAGTGAGAGTGAAACACTTGGTGAAAAAAACGCATTTTTATTTTGCCGTTTCAAGTTGAAAAACGGAAGAATACGTGGTTCGAAAATAATTTTGTGTTTTTTTCCACGACGAATAAACAAACGCATTCGAAGATGTTTCGACTAATTAAATATGTTTTCTATCCATAAAAACCGGACAAATGCGGATTTTCGATATTTTGTCTTTTGGCCTGTTTTAAAACATCGAAGGCAATAAAACGGACTCTTTCACGCAAACGGAGGAAAGGAGCACGGCTGTTTAATAAAACGCGTTTTGTTAAAACGAAAATAAGGGATCAATGAAAGCCGAATGAAAAGGTGTTGATCCACTTGAACTCAATCAAAAAAACAGCACAGCCAGTGGCGTATCCAAGGGGGAGGGGCAAATGGGCAATTGCCCATTTCATTTGGAGATTTGCCCATTGTAATTTTTATTAGTAAGTTTTTGCCCATTGAAATTTTACTTGGGAGATGTACGTATGAAGTTTTTTTCTTATAACGTTTAGTAAGATATATGTAAGAGTGTGGATAGACAGAATTATTTGTTTATTTTTGAATTAGATAGTAAATGTATTTGAGTTTGTAGATAGTAAAAATTTGAGTTTGATGCATATCTTTGATTAAAAATACCTCATTTCATTTTTTTGTGTTCTTTTTGGACCACAAATGTTTTGGGCCACCAACAGAAACCTTGCCCATTTTGCCCATCGTTTTTCTCCGACACAACAGAAGTTTGCCCATTGGTCTAAAAATTCTGGTTACGCCGCTGAGCACAGCTAAGCGCGTCTGTTTACGTTTCAAATTGTTCAGGGCATTTTTGATCGTTTTATGATGACTCATGGAATATTTTTCTCACTTTCGATTTTTCTGTTACACTCATCCATCAGTGTGCAAAGTAACCAGGCTCATATATCGAGTGTCTCAAAATGATTACTCGTTTTTCAGTCAAAAAGTATAATCAAATTTTAAATTACTTTAAAAGATGCCTCATTTAATTTTCTACAAAAAACATATTGAACATTTTTCTATACATCTTAAAAATACGGGAATGTGGAGGAAATACTGCGAATCTGCAATCTCGAGTACTTTTCAGTCTCAAAACACCGAGAAACAAATTTATTTTGAGCATGTTGTAACACATCTAAGTGAACTAAAATATATGTTCTGCTGCTCCTCAGTGTCGTGTTTCTTCTTATATATCACCGATTAGCTTTAAATATGTTTTACTTTCAGTGCTTCTGCTAGTGCCTCAACGCCTCTATCGGTTATTTGGTTCCATCTAAGATCAAGTTGTCTGAGAGTATTGTTTACTTTCAGTGCTTCTGCTAGTGCTTCACCTCTTGTAGCGGACTCCCTAGAGGAGTTTATAGAAAAAGTAAGATATAGGTATAGTTACTATGAACATGTTCTTTCGTTTTATCGAAAAAAAGTTGAGAAATTATATTGTGCCAGTTTTCGTAAGAAACCGTTAGCCGTCCTTTGTGCCCAATCTTATCAGCGAAAACTAAACACGCGAATCGGCTGATCGAATTCTTCCAGTAAAACGAACTTGGTATCACGCCAATTTGGATTTTGCCGCATTTGCATTCAAACGATGATGCAAGTCATGACATCATTCTCTTGTCTTCCCTCCTTGTTAAGGGTGTTTTTTTCCTACGAAAGCGATTTCCTCTCCTATTTTTTCAGACAATGTGATGAAAGAAAGAACAAAAATATCTCCTAGTGGCACCTTGCACAATGCCGGAGAATACTATAAAAAGAGGCTCCTTCACCTCGATACAATACACACACGACAAACGACACTAGTTTTTAAATTTGCTTTACCAAAAATTATCGATTTGGTATTAAACATGCTATGCATTCTAAATCCGTATTTACGAATTGGTGAAAATGATGTGAAACCTGATATAAATGTTGATTAGGGATGTTCGGTTCTTGGTTCTCATTAAGAACCGGAATTGTGACTTTTTGTATGTACATTTCTATCCTATCTGACTACTTCAATATCTTTCGAAATTTTACGCCAAAAACTTATTGAGATTTTCAAAATCAGGTCAAAATTTTAAAATACCCATTAGTCGACGTTACTTTATACTTTCGGAAGAAGAGTTCTTGTTGTGTAGAGGGAAGTAGAGTGGGAAAGGAAAAAATCCAGGAAAACAAAATGAAAAAGAAATACACATTAGTCGACTTGGTTTTTGATCGTGATGTCGAGTATAATATTTTGATTGCATAAAAGTTGAGTTCTGGTGCAGGAAATTGAAAGTTTCAGGTAAAATTTCGAGTTTTTCGCCGCGGATTTAGAAAAAATGAATTTGAAAAAGCGAATCATATTTTTAAAACTGATCTTTCAGTGAATCTAATGACGTGCCAATGATGACTGCAGCCCTTAACACAAAAACCTGGATAGGTTTACAAAATTGCATGCCTGCACTTTAGCGGGCTGGTTAGGAACGTCCATGCTTAACAGGCTTTTAACTTTGAAATTGATCAAATACCATTTTGAGATTCAGATTTTAACGCTGAATTCGAAAAAAGTTGTTTGAAGCCTTCAAAATAATCTAGAGCCGAGATATTAAAGGTTTTTTGAACTTGAAGAATTTTTCGAGTTTTTGCATCCTTCAAGTATTTTCAATTTTTAGACATGGAAAATTTTTTGAAAAACTAAAAAGTACATTTCCTTAATCAGCTCGATGAGCTCTATCCGTCACTGTATAATAAGCTGAAAATAAAATTTCACTGCGAGTTTACATTACGCTAATCTTTAATGTTGACATCTTTAATGGTCATTGCAACACTAAATATGTTTAGTTAAATAGTGCATGTTAACATCGAGAATAGGATTACTTGCCTGATCGGGCAAGACATATTGCCCGTTCCGGTAATAAAACCTCCGAAGATACTTCCTGTGTACTTTGGAATAATAAGCACCTCCACACTGTGGGGAAGCGTCATTTTACGCAGTTTTTGACGCTCTTTCGAGTGGAATAAGTCTCTTTATACATCATTGCTTTCATTTTTGCGGTGATGCGTTGCGAGAAAAAGATGTGGAAATCTGGCCGAAAGGGGCCTTGACCAGAGCATATTGCCTTTTCGGGCAATATATCTTGTCAAAACGGACAGTATTGCCCCATCGGGCCAGAAGTCATGACAACGGACTGTCAGTCGGTCAATAAGAGTATCTGAAAGTCATTCATTTACTCTTTTGCTTTTTATCTTCTTAAAATATTTCTAAAATTACAAAAAGGACAAAAATTCATCGACAAAGTTCCATGGAAGAACAGATTGACAGAAGATAACCTTGAACAAAATACTTTATATTAATACTAGTGTATTTAAACCCGATCTCTAGGAGCTTCTGTCGAGTTACATACATGGAAAACAGCGTTTTTTGAGATTTGTATAAAAAAAATAGTTTATTAATTACAAACCAAAACCAACGTGGAACATATTCCGTGAAAGTAAGATAATGAAATGCAAAAATAACAAAATCTTTCCAAAACCAATCTTCAATATGTTTTTGTATTTATGGACTGGCTAACAACGGTAAAAATAAGAGACCAAGTTTTATTGCACAAACAGTCAGATTGTTTGATGATGTGATTAACTATTCAACCAAAAAACGTATCCCAATGCGATTTTCGTCCATATTGATATTCTGGTTTTCGATTTCGAACCAGTCGTCTGTCAGGTTGAGAAAAGAATAGTTGTTTATTTATGGTATCAACATTATCTAAATAATCATAATCTTCTTCAAATTTTCTCTGCATTTGTTTTTTGTTAAGTGTTAATAATTTCAACAATCGATGTTGTTTTTCATCCAAATAATCCTCGTCATCACTACGATCCAATTGGAATTGTTGAATTAATTGAGTATTATCATCATCATCACTTATTGCCCGCTTTAAATGTCTGAAATTACTGAATGGTAATAGCGAATTTGATTGTTTTTCATTTCGACCAGCAACGAAGCCTAAGATGAAGAAGCATATACTTCTATCATTTATCGTAACTTTAGAACATAAAATACTTATGTAACTGAAGTTAGAAGACGAATTGCAAGAATACTGTACAAAAAAAGATTACTGAATTATGAACAGATACGTGATCGAATACCAATAATTACTCAGTATTTACACTTACTTCTTCAATGAATAATACAATAATTTTCTAATCAAAAATTTCAAGGATAAAGTATGGGTAGTCTTTTTCAAATATTAATTTTGTTAGAGAAACCGTTTGTTGATTTGAAAAATATTTAACAAAAAAAAATTGTTGTTTACATTTGTGTTTACTTAACTTTTATGATCAAATGATGTTTTGTAACTAGGATAAACATTACAATGTGAAATGATGATTATAGATGTCTCTATTAGGCACGTCAATAAACTTTTATTTATTCTTAGTACAAGAGAACGTCTACCGGAGAATTTTCACTATCGAAGAGTAAAGAGTGTTTAAATTTTTCCAATAAAATAATTGTACTTCGAATATTTATGAATCATTTTGAACAAAAATAAATTTTTAAAAATAGCGTAATTAACTCTGATTTTTAAATTAAGTTTTGAATCTTAAAATATTCAATTCTTTTTCTTCAATTTTAAATAGCGAGTCTCAGCAAAGAGATAAAACTCTTTTAAAAAAGAAGAGGCATTTGGATAGAACATGAAAAGTGAGAATTTGACATATCTGATAGTAGATTTTTTACTAGATTTTCTGAAAATTCTATAGAGATGGATACTTGAAACTCGTAATCATTGATTTTTCTATTCAATACTACTGTCAGCTAAGATAAAATAGGATACTGGATGACAGAAAATTCTAAAGCAAAAATTTTTCATTCAAAATGCAAAAAATCATATGATATATTATTGTATGATGTTTGAGAAGTTTTTCTCTAAACCTATCTGTCTTTTATAATCTCAAATTTGAATTAATTCATTAAGAAACCACTTACCAGCAAGTGTTAACCACAAAATCAGTATTATCAAATAGTAGAATGAATAATACATATTAACACGCCCTATAAGATAAATCAGTTTCAATTATCGCTTGTAATGTCTATGTATATATATATATAGTTACAGGTTGAATATCAGATGTCTTTTTGTCCGTCTATAGAATACTTAATTATTTGCGTAACTATGTTAATTTGACTAACGAAAATGATATAAGCAAAAGTAAAGCTTTTTTAAATGATAGAAAATTTTTCTCCTTTTGTATAATTTATTTAACATCCATGAAAAATTTTCGTTTTTTCGCCGAAGCCTCAAAAAGATTATACTTACAATAATAGCGTTCGTATTGATTTTTCAATAATATACCTCAACCTGCTCGAAAACAAAATCAGAGAAAAAGAAGAAGAACAAAAAAAAGAGAGAACATTTTGGATGTAGTTGTTACTAAGTGATTCCAGCAAACTTTCAAAAAACACATCAGAATGTTGTTATTTTAGAGTAGTTGGATCTTCAATATGGAAATAATTTCGATGGTAGGTAAAAAAGTGCAATTATTTGACAGAAAAAAACAAAATGTAGGACATAGATAGGCTCTGTTTTTCCAATTAAAAGAAATAATAATCCATTCTCGTGTTTTATAAATAAAAATACAATGACTAAACATAACATTTTCTACCATCCTATAAAAACTTATTCTCAACTTTTATTGTCATGATTCTGTTAGTCTCAAATGTACATATTTACTATTTGTTGATCTCGGTGATATAGATTCCCTTTACAACTTCTCTAGAATTTTTCTATAAGGAAATATAATAATAATGTACGATAATCTCAAAACAATGTGCTATTACAATCTATCGTGACGCTGCAATACATGTCGATGAATATTGCGATAAAAAATATTTTTTACGCAATGTTTAAGAGAAAAATTTTATTATCTAACACTCTGGCAGTGAGAGGGTGAAGGGTGAGATAATAATCTCGATAAAATCCGATAGAGACAATATGATGCGACTATAAACATTTTATTGTGATTAATATCACGATTGTCGATTCGTGTTGCCTTTCTTTTGCAACGAGGCTCTTATTCTCATTCAACATTCAGTTCTCTGGTGTTTCATAGTTCATTTTGCTCTATTTAATCCAACGAGAGATTTTTTACTTTCATCGAGTACACTGCATCCCTAGTCGAACATCTTGGAACCAAGATCTTGACATCTTAGATTTTTTCGAAAAGATCTTGGCAAGATCTTTGGTACAGGATGTCAAGATATTTTTGTTCCTAAGATCTTGCCCATGATCTTGCGTACAAAATCCTAAAAATTATCTTGTATCCAAGATCTTGACTGTAAAATGACTTGTACCCAAGATCATGGCTCAAGATCTTTGATACAGAAATATTTTGACATCTTGTACCAAAGATCTTTGAGTAACCATTGGTTATCATTCACCGTCTTATTTTGGCGATGTCATCCTATATATGAACATTCTATTTTGTGTCTAATGTTACTATGTTTTAGTCGATTTTTCAATATTTGCTGGTTTCTAGTCATGCATTAGTAAAGGAATGAACACATTAGAAGACCTCCACACACTGGAATACCCCCTCGAACTCATCTTGTAAAAGTTCAAATAAAAGGCCCCATTTTTCGGTTTTTTACTTGCACAATTCATAATAAATATTTCCTATTGAAAGTAAATAACCTTTTCCACTGAAGATACATAAATGAGCGCATGGAGATGCGAGAAAGGATCATTCTGCGCATGTGATACGGTTACAAAATACATCTTTTTTCTTTCGTTCATCAGCTGCTATAAAAAACACAATACATGTGACAAGAAACGTGTGGAGTCAAATGAAAGAATAAAATGTGCTGTGATCACTATCCTCGCATTCTGTCATAACCAGAGCTGCCAGATGGTCCGCATTTTGCGAACAAATTTCGCATTCTGTAGTTTTTTCCGCAAAGTGTCCGCTGTCCGAAATTTGTCCGTTTTTCGAGGATTTTTTTGTTTTGTTCTTTTATTATTAACCCTTTGAGGACGGGGTTATTTTTTCAAAAAATAATCGCGCAATAGTAGCGACACCCCTGTAACTCAAGAGCCATGATAGCTAAGTACTTCTAATTTTGTGTGATCATAGCTCTTCCCAAATGTTGATCACCCACCAACTTTGCACCTCTTTTACTGGATGGTTCATGAGATATAAGCAATTCCTTTCTTTTCCGTAAAATGTCAATAGCTCCTCACCTAAGAGAGATGAAAGCTGTTTCTTTTTACAAAAATGCAGCCACACTCTACTCTATCTACGATATGAATTTTGTGAGTTGGCTGTTAGGAGTCAGTGAAATATAGCTATTTTACGGAAGAGGTTA
>CAJNOQ010009666.1:0-10073 GCA_905250885.1 Didymodactylos carnosus
TACGAAAGTCGTAATAGTAGCCCCTTCATAATACAAGCCCCCCCTAAAAATTTTGAACACTTGGACAGTTTAGAAGCCCCGGAGGCTTCTATTATGGGGGGGGTTAACTTCAAATTCTTTTTCACAGCTGAGTTTTTTAGAGCAAACATTTCTCTACAATCTCTGAGTAATTCTTTATAAGCGATTTATAACAGTTTTCGTGGAAGTTCTAACATCATTTTTTAACGGGTCTACGCCTAGTGAGAGTCTGGGCACTCTGACAAATGCTGCCATTTTTCTATTAACTTTCAGTAGAAAAAAATTATTTTCCTCAGAACGATCTTTTTGTGTTTTATTATACGTTTTATTATCTATGACTTGGTTTTAGAAACATTTTTACGATTTAAGAGCAATAAATTTAGAATTGTAGAGATTAATACAGCAGCTAATTTGAATCGCATTCTATTGATCAGTACTTTTTATTAATTTCGACGTTTCGACAATATATTTGTCGTTATCAAGAAAAACATGTACTCACAGAGATATTAACGCAAGAAAAATTAGATATATGAACTCTCACACATACACAATCTGTCATATATTTTCAATCTGTTTTTCTATCTGTCTAGCTGTACAATCTCTCTCCCTGGTTTTACTTCTATAAAAAATATTTTATCTATCTAGATATTTCGTAACAATGCCTGGTATATATATGTGTATGCGTGAGAGTTTATATCCAATTTTTCTTGCGTTAATATCTCTGTTAGTACATGTTTTTCTTGATAACGACAAATATATTGTCGAAACGTCGAAATTAATAAAACGTACTGGTCAATAGAATGCGATTCAAATTAGCTGCTGTATTAATCTCTACAATTCTTGGTTCTATGAAATCGAATCCTCACAGTGACAAGGTGACTGTATTTCAGAATTTCAGTAGATAAATGATTTCTCCATTTATACATGGTTATATAGAGCACATGTAGTTACCTAAATGAATTTAATTTCTAATTTTTCAAAACCATTTGTAAGGGAGAAAATTTAATAATAATATAATTTTAATATTATTAAATTAATTAATTAATTACCACCCAGAGTTTCTTTATCTCTACTTGTTATGCTTTTCTTTTTTATGTTTCGTCTATGGTGGTAATGAATGGAATTGTGGTACGTGGATGGACAAGATGGGTTCATCGGAAAAAGCTGGAAACAGGGGTTTCCCCGGTTCGCCACGTGATGGAGCTGCCGTGGAGCTTGTTGGTCTGAATCGTGCCGTCCTCAAATGGTTACTGGAAATGAATAAATCAGGACATTATCCGTATGATTGTATTGGTGACAAAATCACATTCGCAGAATGGATGAAGAAAATTGATCAGAATTTTGAACAAAAGTTTTGGGTTGACGAAAAATCACAAGAATTATTTGTTAATCGGAGAAATATTTACAAGGATACGGTCGGCTCAACGTTCAGATGGTCGGATTATCAGCTGAGGCCTAATTTTCTCATTGCAGCTGTGGTGGTAAGTGCTGTTTGAAGGCTTCAATTTCCTTTGCTTTTTGGATGAACTTTTCGAATTAGTAGGTAAGAACTTCATTTTTCTACAATATGTATCATAATAAGTCATAGTTATGGGAAAAAGTCGGTCGCTATGGTCCTTATTCAACGCTTGTCTACATAACTCTGTCTATCCCGGTGGTATTTCGACCGCTCTATCAAGAAATACACGTTCCATGAATATTTCATCGAATAAAGTTCGCGCTCTGACTACAAGTACGCGACATCCTCTCACTGACGTTAAAATGTTTTTCAAAATACAAATTTTCGTCCACGGTTAAAAAAGCCTCTCGGAAATCAAGGTATCTGATTTTAAAAGCTTCGTATAAGTCCAAAACGAAACACATTCTTGAAAAATAAAACAGTACTGCTGAGACAGAACATTCTGTGTAATTGCCCTACGATCGGATAACAATTCAATGAAATTGTGCGTTGACAGCAAAATATCCTTCGATTATAGAGAACACGAAGAACATTTCGCAATCAGGCGATGTTTATAGCCCATATATTCAACAAATCTGGAATTCGAAAAACTGTTCATTTTGTATAAAACACTTTGCTTCACAAGAACGGACATTATGAAAAAAACCTGTTCGTTTTCTCTGTCAAAATAGAAAAAAATCTGGAATGTAAAATCAGATTTCTGACAAAATGTCAATTTTCACAGAACTCCACATCACGAAGAGCGAAGGGCCTGGGTGACAGAAGACATATCCCTATATTGAAGTCACGCATCTCTACCTTGCTCCATGTCGAACTGAAAACATTTTTCTTCGTTTTATTCGGACATGACTTACTCCAACGAGAGTTACTAGGTGGAACAAAAAGATGCTCATATAACTAAATATTCGCTATATATCAAAGCTTATTTCCTCTAGTCTACAAAAAGGCTACTTGCGACTTTTTATTCAAATGTCCTCCTGATTATCGCATTTCGGATAATATACAGCAGGTGCAAAACAATTTGTTTCGGTCTGCAGTTGGGTTCGGGTTTAATCTTATTCGAAAAAAATGCGATTTTCCTCCTGTTGTGTCATTTTTATACCAATATAATATTTCTGGGAGTTCGGTCGCAGACACCAGTCTGCGGATTCTAAAGAAAAATTGTTCCGGATCCACTCTTGTACAATTTAGACCCTCGGAGCGTCAACTGTATGCGTTCGAAAAAGCACGACCTTAACGGTCCCCCCTCAGAATGAAATCTTTTTGTATCAAAAAATTAATTTGGAGACAAGCACATGAAAAGATAGTCTGGAGTATCTGCTTTCAGAATCTGTATCGCTTTTAGGCCTAGAACTGGTTTTTCATGGCTTCTAAGCAGGTTTTCTAGAAGCTTTGAAAACCAGGACCTCTAGGAAACCCCGAAACGGTAAGAGATAGCGAGGAAAAAAATTTCATGGCCACTCTTTGATATGGCAAACATTTGCTGACAGTGGCATCAAAATCGGAAGTGAGACAAAATAGTTTTTTCTGAGAGGCCTTTTCTGTTAAAAATCTTATCTTATTGTGTTTTTTCAGGCTCCCGAACTGTTCAACAAACACCACATCTGGAAAGCTCTTTCACAAGTCGAACACATTTTAGTCGGTAAATATGGTATTAAGACTTTGGATCCCTCTGACTCGAACTATGTGGGTGATTGCCATACCGACGATGATGGATGGGATTTTAAACGGGCGAAAGGTCAAAATTATCACAACGGCCCCGAATGGCTTTGGCTCATGGGATTTTATTTGAGGGCTAAACTCTACTGGGCACAACAAATGGACAGAGAACCAGAAACACGAGGTGTTTTGGCACAAACAATTCGTCACGTCAGAGAAATCCTATTAAATCACTTAGGTAAGATTTTACAAATCCTGCTTCATCGTAAAAAGGTTTTGGTCGAATCGATAAAGCAAA
This sequence comes from Didymodactylos carnosus, assembly GCA_905250885.1. NCBI lineage: Eukaryota > Metazoa > Rotifera > Eurotatoria > Philodinida > Philodinidae > Didymodactylos > Didymodactylos carnosus. The sequence continues at coordinate 3,435 of CAJNOQ010009666.1, forward strand.
AATAAGAGCCTTCCTAGCTTGTGTGTGTCTGCGTATTACGTGAGCCAAAACGTAAGCTCGTCGCTTGCATCTCGGTAAAAAAGGCAAAATAAACCTTTTTGTTTAATTTTTGAAATACCCAGGCAGTGTGGAGACATATCCCGATCGGAATATCATTTTTTACAGCAAAAATGTTTTTTTGATATCCCGAACGGGATATAGTATGTAACTATATCCCGTTCGGGATATCAAAAATTTGTGTGTTCTGGAGGTGATGACCATATTTCATTGATTATATCTATTTGATTTATACACAGGTGACATAAAAACGAACAATTACGGTTAAAAATTATTTGTTTGGTAATGTAATTTCTGACTTCCACATTAACATGTTTCTCATCCAATCTAATTAGTTTGAAAGGGGTGTCGTGCCAGGCAACATGAGTATAAATGCCGCAACGCCTGGAATGATGATGTTCTCTTGGCATCTTCAAAAATACTGGCTTCACGACTGATATACGGTGGAAGCGTATAGATTAAGGCTGATGTGGAAAGCGATTAGATTAAGAGTATATGAGCAATAAAAGATTAGCCGCCTATTGCCCTATCGGGATATAAATTCGACTAAAATTTGTTAAAGGTTTTTGTTCGAAAAAATAGTTGCTGAGTGCTTGATGTACTTTGGATCAAACACAACAGAATCCGATGTAGTTTTTCGAGCTCTTTCTAATGGTGACATCAATTTTTCCCAGAACGACGCCATTTTTCCCTTAATCGTTTTTACGACGAAATTATGTGTTTTATATCCCGATCGGGATATTGATTGTTTTCTATATCCTGATCGTGATATAGCTATATCCCGATCAGGATATAGGAGGTATCCCCTTACTGCCAGGATGCTTTAGTTTTTTGTCCAGATGAACAAAGAAACATTTTAGGGTTTATAGTATGTCCACTAAAACAAATTCGGCTCTAAGTGTGCACTGGTTTTTCGTCTTTTTCCGCGACTGTTTTAAAACTCGATCTTTCTCATTCTATCGCTCTATTTCCTAATCTTAAAGCTCTAACGGAAAATCCATAGTTCTGTACAAAGGATTTTCTTCGCTGACTGCATCTTACATTCTTAATGTTTTCTTTAGTAATTTTTTTGGACTAAGAAAAGAACAAACAGCAGACCCATTAGTAAAAGAACCCGGTTGCCAAATGAATTGCGTCGTCTAATACAGAGGTTGCTTCTTTGGACAGTACGCAAGACTAAACGTGGTATGGAAAGGCGTATAGAGAGTGTCCGAAGAAGTATCATTTGATTCAAAAATGCTTGAGTTGAAAAAAAAAGATTTAAAAGCAGTTTTCTAGCATTTTTTTTCCCAAAGACTAAATTTCAAGCAGTTCTGAGCCGAAATTCTAGCAATTCTTCTTCCTGTGGCTCTGGTCTCCCTGTGCCGGTTGCGCAAAAGTGTCTTAACCATTTGATCTGCAAGATGTGGAATTTGTCTTGCAATATTCGTATGGGTTCAAAATACAGAGAGAAGTTTGTCTCTTTTTTTGATTTTATTGCTTTATCGCTCGTCAATAAAGCTTTCTTTCTCATCAAAAAGGCATTAATTCAAACTACCAATGTATTTTTCTTCTACTCATTTTAGAATATCTTTCGAATTCCGAATGGAACGGTTTAGCACAATTAACGAACGAAAATGGCTCATATTGTCCTCACTCATGCACTGTACAAGCCTGGTCAATGTCAACGATGTTGGAGGCAGAGTTTGATTTAGATCAATTAGCATAGACACTTTTAGAATATTTCTTCTTTTAGCCAAGCATTTGTTTTTTTTAAACGATCAAATTTTTGTTTTTTGTTTGTTTAATGGTGCACTCTGCAGATTTAGTTACGTTTTCTTTTTTGTGGTGTAACCATCTTTTTCTGTCTTTCATATTTGATCGTCATCTATTCGATTATTCGTACGCGAGATAGGATTCTTTTTTTGGGGGGGGAGGGATATTTTTAATAAAACAATTTTAGAACAGAAAAATCTGCTGTTGAACAGATAGACAGATGAGTCTCAGTTATCAATTCATACAAAAACCATATCAAAATTCATTAAGCTTTTTACCTTACAGCTGCAATGCTTCACGTTTCGCTCTCACGACTAGAATGCGAAACAACGTCGAGTAACAGCACACTGTATTTTTAATGTGTAAAAGGTGAGTTTAATGGAGAAAACTACGAATTACGGGCAGAATTCCGATTTATTTTTTAGTGTGTTATACCCATCAGCAGGTCTCTTCAATATCTATCATTCTATATATAAACCATTATCAGAAGTTGTTCCTGAGTGCAGAGAAAGATTGGAATACTGATCTATCTATCGTCACATTGCCTGAAAATTTAAAATGACTATACTTTAGACAGTTCTTTATCTGTAAGGTGGATTCAAACGGAAAACGGTTCCTTATAGATCAGTTATATATTCTACATAGAAGAAAATTTTGAAAGGGGGACAATCCCCTGTCCTTTGTTCAAATCACTTAAAACTTTAGAATATACTCGGTTTTACTCGCTTACGAGGGAACCTCCCGAGGTGATAAATCGCTTTTTCATCGACATTTAGTGGGTTGTAGGTTATCGACCATGCTGATTCCGAATATGGCCATGGGACTTCCCAATAGCTCTTCGAAGATCCAGTTTTTTGGAAAACCACTTTTTCAGAAACCCCAAAAGATAACCCAAGCCTTTCTTAACAATTCAGGATTGTAGCGCGCAAATTTCTCTTATAAATTGGCTCTTCTTATAAATTCTATAACTTTGCAAAGAAAGGTCGTGTAGAGCTGGGGGACGTTTCATTTTAATCAAAAATTCGCGGGCTACAATCCTGCATTATTAAGAAAGGCTTGTATTATTTTTTGGGGTTTCTGAAAAACTGGTTTTCCAGAAGACTGGGTCTTCGAAGAGCTATGGGGAAGTCCCATGGTCATATTCGTAATCAGCATGGTCGATAACCTATAACCCACTAGATGTCGATCAAAAAGCGATTTATCACCCCGGGAGGTTCCCTCGTTAGAATTAACGTAACTATTACGTTTGCAAAACTTACGGAATCCACCTATTTTTCAAACGAGAAGTTAAGCTTAGAGCATTCTGAGGTTTTCAAAAATGTTTTTCAGCAAGTTTTAGCAAGTATTATGAACTGGTTTGGACTCGAAAAAATAATTTGGGATGTTCTTGAATAGACGAAAAATGGGTAAAAAACATTTTGTTTTTGTATTGTTAAACGGCTTGTCCAGCTAACTCTCCCCTTTTTTCGCTAATTTTCAAAAATTATTGCAATAAAGCTACAAACTAATCTAAATTTGCAACTAGATAATCAAGTAGATTAAACATTACTCTACAAAATGAAAAGTATCTGAACATTGATCCGTTATGAAAATACAGCACTTGTTCAAACAGTCCAAAAGGTCGATTTGGGGACTATCTAAAAAGTGACACTTTCGGTAGTCCGTTTGAGATCTTGGACGGGCGTCCTAGGGCTCAGACAGACTACGGTTTTTACCCATCTTTTATTAACCTGGGCAGGCAGCATTTGCAGTCACTATTTCCAGGTCGTTTTTATTCATCGAAACATGACTAAAGCTTCTCTGAAGGGGAAAGGAGGCGATCAAATTCCAGTTGAAATTCTGTAACTCGTGATAAACTATAAATGATTCCGTTGAAACTTTCAAAATAAGTAAAAATATAAACCAGCTTACGGGTGAACAAAGTTTGATGAGTTAACGAATCCTAAGAGAAAAAATAACAACTTTGGACTGCCTCATTTTACTAATAAAGATTTTGATTTACAAAAAATTTAGGTTAAACAGAATGCTCGTCTACATACACAGCAAAACTTCTATAATGAGCATTCAAAGCTTCTTGACTTTTCAGAAGGTTTCTCTGTCTTCTTCGGGACAAATCTGTACGATAGAGGCCTAGCAGCACAAAGCGATGTCAGATTCGGATTTAGCGCAGTCAATTACCTATTGTTCACTAGTGTTCAAGCAAAAAGCGATTGCACACTTGAGAATCTTTCCTCGTAAAATTATCTTCTATCATTTTTATTCTTCTGAAAAACAAATGGCTCCGGACAACTAATGTTATTATGAACTTTCAAAAACTTCTAAGTCTAACACACATTTAACTTCCACTTTAGTTTACAGTTCCAATCTGGACGTTTATTTGAAACTCTGCAACGGCCATTGCGCAATAATTTTGTAGCGAGACTTTTATGTTTGTCTTAAACAAACATTTTTTAAAACTTTTTTCATCAGACCATAACAACAGTCCATTGGCTATTAAGCACGACATGAATGTGTGCCTCCAAGATAATCCAAATAATGATTTAAATGAGAGTAGCACGGCTAGAATCCTCCTAGGACAATGAAAACGAGATCAGAATTGATCGTTTGTGGCTCATTCTTGAGTCATTGACTGCCAATTAATTCGCTATTTTTTGGTCGTTAATGGTCACTTTTACATCATTTTTATCCCATAAATGGTATCGTTAATCGGTCGTTTTTTTGCTAAGTAAAAATGATCATTTTATAATCAATCTATAATGATCATTTTTGTGTCATCTTTCAGACATTAATGAGCCTTTTTTAGATCATTAATTGGATAGTCAGTAAAGACTCGTTTTTGATGATCATAAATGCATCATTTTCACCTCATTCACATAAATTAGTTATTTTTATCTCATTCGAACGATATAATTACGACTGTAAAATGACCATCGGCTGACTCAATTGTAGGAGTCATTTTACGGTCGTAATTACAATACTCGGAATGGTTAGGCATGAACATTAATGACGTAAAAACAAGGTACCTATAGTCATTAAAAAGCTTTTTTTTCGTGCTTGCTAAAAAATCGCTCATAGTTTTAGTATGACTTACAATAATGTTGATTATGTAAAACCCAATTAAGGCAGGTGAATATGATCGATGAATCTAAAATCTCTCTTTAGAACTTTACTCAAAAGAACATGAAAAAACTTTTTACTACAGATTTCTATGAGTCAGCACTCATATAGCAACTGCACTCTAAAAAGAAAGATATCCTAAAAAACTAAAAAAGGAGTATCAGCATTTGTTACGGATAAGAACCAATTTCCGTATCTTAGAACACCTTTTTTGCTTTTCTAGGTTATATTTCTGATCCCATAGAACCAAAAACGGCTCATACATGAAGGACTTTCCGAAAAGTGTTCTGTGGTTTGTTGTCCGTGCTCCGCGAGTGACATTAGATAAAAGGCAGTGTCAAAGTATAGCTGACAGCAGTTACTGTATCTGTCAAAAATCGGGCTGCAAATTTAAAGGGAATACGCTAGGAAATGAGGGTATTTTTTGTTTTGAAGTTGCTTATATGTGTTTTGCGTCTCATATGATATAGCACTCCTTCCGGGTTTGAAAAATTTTGTAACAAATTCGACGGGATCCGACAAAAGAAACAGCTGGCAAAGAAAGCAGTCCGGCCGTCGCCATCTTTGGTGCGACCACAGAAAACAAAACAGGGAAAGATTTGGAAATTCGGGAAACGAAGAAAAAAAGTTTCTGAGAAGAAATAAAAAGCGTTTCATCGTGCCGACAAAAGAAAAATTAAAATAAATTCAATTGAAATAAAAAGTTTGAGTTAATGAGAATTTGCTTCTGTGTGTACGCGAAAACCCCTTGGAATTTTGGAAAATCCATAAAACCTCCTTAGAAAATATGCGAAATTTTGCGATTTTAGAATACATAGAGTAGCGTTTGAGGAACATTTTGATGTGTTTGAATGTTATTTTCGCGTGGGGCTAACGATGGCGACCCGACTATACTGGAGTGTTGTTACTACGGACTGACGTGATGGAGAACATGTCGCTCTTACTTATTGAATTCGGTGCCGAAATAGAAATATTTTGTTATCAATAGATAGCTGAAGACGTGCTGGTTCTGTAAAGATATTCTTTGAAATCGCGTAACATAATTGAGTAAGCAAAGACTCTTTATTTCGTATGTAGTAACGAAATCCGTAATCGGTTTGTGTACCGTGATTTCTCGTCGTAGGCAGAGATGTGCACGGCCGCCGCTGAAGTCGGAGAAAAATTATTGCGACTTTCGCTGCCGCCGCTGACAGCGGAGAAAAACTGTTCTGACTTCCGCCGCCGACGCCATGTCGTTGAACTTTTGTCGCCGCTGAGGGCGGAGAAAATTTTTTTCCGAAAATTTTGACTATTTTTGTTAGTACGTTCTTACCTTAGGCATCTAGCGTGCAGCGCGTTTCTGTCTTTTCCCGTATACGAAAAGATGGAAACGCGCTGCACGCTAGATATAGTCAGGCGGCGCTGCAACGTACAGATACAGTCAGGGCGCGAAGAACGTGCCAGAAATGAAAGAAAACGTTGTTTTACTTAAATTATGAGATTCGCCGCCGATAACTAATATTTACACGCCGCCGCCCATGGTAAAAGTTTCATTCGCCGCCGCCGAAAATTTTTTATCGGCGTACATCAGAGGTGGGCGATGGACTATCTTTAACTCCCTCGCGAGGATCGCCTCACAGACTTCCTGCCTCGTCATCGCCCCGTACCTCGTCAAGTTTCGAGAAATCTACTTCGCGGGGATCGCCCCGTAAGCTTTCTGCCCCGTCACCG
>CAJNOQ010009667.1:0-10073 GCA_905250885.1 Didymodactylos carnosus
TGAAATTTGATTATGATCTAGTTTTGAGAGACGTTTCTTCAAAAGAAAGTTTTGGAAAACACGACTTATTCCGATTTTTGACGTTTTAATGACGTTTTAAAACGTCACCCGTCCCCAAAGGGTTAAGGGAAACACGACGATGTTATGAGGAACAATTGGTCTCACCATTAGGAAGAGATCGAGAAACTACATCGGATTCTGTTGTGTTCGATTAAAAGTCTGTCAAGCACCCGTCAATTATTTTTTTGAATAAAAGTTTTAAACATTAGTCAAATTTATATTCCGATCGGGATTAGGAAGTTTAAGCTATTATTGCTTATATTTTTGCTTTATTTTTGATATCCCGATCGGAATATAGCTTTTTTTGATATTCCAATTGGCAGATCGATTTGAAAAACTCAGTTTTTAGGCTTTCGTGTAACTTATTGATACGTGTTGTTTATTACAGAAACACTAACATGCAACAAATTGCATGAATGGACAATTGTGGTTATGTTGTATCAAATAGAAATTTAATCGATGTAAAATACATCTGTTCGTTATGTGATGGACTGATAGAGCATGCGAAGCGTGTTTGATGAACACCATCCGGTAAATATCCTTCATTTTTCGCCGACTTACAGTGAATTTTTGCGGGCTACCCAAGTCGTTTGGAAGTGGAAGTAATCATACATGTACAAACAGTGACAAAGCAGAAATGTTATCAGAGTTTTTTGTCAGTTGTTATCATTCATCTGCTAATGCCGTATCTACTAACATTGTTTCTACTAATTCGTAATCTAGTCCTTGTTTAGATAAAGTTTCATTTTCAGTTAGTGATGTGTGCAATATGATTAATCAATTAAAAAACAAAAATTCTGTAGGAATTGATGGTATTAACATAAAATTTATGAAACTGTGTTCTAATGTTTTATCATCACAACTCTACCATTTATTTCAACTGTCTATTCAGCAAGGAATGTTTCCTAGTATCTGGAAGAAGGCCAACCATTAGACCTATACACAAAAAAGGATCACGTATTATGTGTGAGAATTATCGACCGATTTCACTGTTATCGAACATTAGTAATTTTAAATGTTAGTATACTAACGTTTAAAATACTTCAAAATAATAAATAAGGGATGCAGTGCATAAGAAACCATTTTGACCCACTCTTCACCTATAGCTCTGTGCAGCTGTAACAATTTATTATTTGATAATAACGGTGCTGTTCTATCGACGACTAGACGAACCAGTAAACGGTAAAACCGTTGGTGTTGCTTGAAATAATTAATGCCTAGGACATAATGATACGCGATGAAAAGAACCATTGCACTTTGTAATCCATTTTTGCATTCCATATCATACAGTTGAGTTGCATGAAAATAAAACTTAATATACATTGTTAACGATTCCATTCGAAAATTGGCATTCCATAAAATGCCTTCAACTTTGGCTCGTCCTCGGCGTCCTTCAAAGAAATACAAAAAATAATGACTAACAGAAACAAGAGTCATGCATAAACAGGTACACTGAGCAAAATACTTTTTTCATTGAGATGCGAGAAAGTTATGCTGACATATACAAATCTGTTTTTTTGATTGCTAAACGAAACGAACATGGTTTTAATTTTATTTCGTTTCTTTCCAGTTACCCCGTACCGATCGACCAAGTTGATTACTGGAATGAGTTGTTAGTTTTTCTAACACTTCCCTCATTGCATACACCAGTGTTTGTTCTGAATTTTTTACAATGCCAGTAAAATCATGCGCGATCTAAACAGACACTGTATAATGTTTAGTAGCCCTCTGGAGAACGCTTACTGCGACTGAAATTAATCATCTCAATAACTCACCGTTGTTTTATATGTTAATTCAGGGACCAGCATTAAAACCTATTTAATATTTTTCGTTTTATGAACACTTATGATCAAATTTCGTCGATGATTAAACGTTGCTTTTAGCTGTTGCTCAACTTTTAGCTAATTTGGCTTTCTCTTCCCCTGTTCATTATTTAACGATTTTGCAACACGCGAATAATCTATAACGTAGCAATAATATTTTATAGTTTGTGAACTTAGGTACACAGCTAATTGTTACCGGCATCGTTCACCGATGGTGAAGCGGATGACTTTGTTTCCATTGGTAGATTCTTTTCGAATTTTTTGCTTTTGTAATAAGACGCTATTAAAAAGAAAGTAAACAGTGTTTTAGGTTATATTTACCCGCATCTTACCCAAGATGTACGTGTTTGTTTTGATTCTAATTTTGGATATGTGGCTACTAATTTCATTCCAGTCGTCTGATAGTCATTATTATGACGCTGCTGGGGATGATTAATAGACAGGTGATGATGCGTCTCTCGAATAAACTGATGAAATAAAGTATCTGTTGGTAGGCATGGTGTATTTAAATCTGAAACGGAACGATATTATATAGATATTATGAAGCAGATAAAACCGATAAAGAGTGTACCGGCTAAAGAAGACAATACGGAAAGTGAATATTCTGCTATTGTCAAAATACCTCGTCTCATCGATGATCCCTTCTAAAGTGGAAGAAATAAAATAACTATACCCCTGGAAAAAATAAGTTTTTCTCGGTATTTTGAGAATATTGTTACCAAAAGAACGTATTTTTTTTAAAGTAACGACATATTCTGAAAAGCCCGTGAAATTTTACATCATCCTGTATATCTTTATTTTTGTTTGGATCGCTGTGTAAAAAAATTATTCCAATGAAGTGAACACACTCAGCACCTCATTTCCACACACTTAATACAATCATTGTTATCTCGTATAGTTTTTCAAGAGTTTTTCAGTATTACAAATAGACAGCCTGAATGTCTACTTCCAGAATGTGTGTTGCTTTTGGTTACAGAAGTGGTTTTTCGGAAATTTTGAGCGAGTTTTCCAAGAGCCTCGAAAAACCGTGCCTTCAAATAACAGCTTTTTCCTGGATACTTATGCGATTAAAAGTTTTCTGAACACACAGAGCTGTAGAGCAAACGTTTCTGATGAAAATAAGATCTCGCACGACTCTGTATGACCTTGCATCAAAAGTTGCAGGCATTTGCCTAGAAGTCCTAAAATCGAGTATTTTATACAGTGTTTTCTCTATATAAGTCCGAAGATTTTTAATAGCGATTTGTCGTAGAGAGTTCATTCCTTTTTTGTTTAAAAGAGGAAAAGAAACTACATCGACTGACTGGAGTTGAGTTTTGAACTAGGTCTTAGTTTTTTGCCAAACCGAGGAGTTTTGGAAAATCCAGAAGGAGTTTTCGGGTTTCGAAGATAGTTGGTTGCCTGGAAAACAATAAAGGCTTAATTGACAAATCGGGGCTGGTCAGCCCATGTAGTTAGGTGTCTAGTTTAAAATAAAACAAACCCGAACTCTCCAGCTTGAAGTAAAACGGCAAAGTTTTTTCTTCACTACATTTTTGCCTTATGTGCATCTTATAATAAAAAATCTTGGAACGCACTTCAGGGTCCTTTTTAGACCTTGATCTCTAGAAAACTCCTAAACCGTAAGATTTGGAGACAAAGAATTTTTTCATTCCCGTAACTGATTGTGTCTAACATTTATGGAAACTTTCGTCAAGATCGAATGTACGGTGTCGGAGATAATGCCTGATAGGGGGGGGGGAGCGTAAAAGATATCTTAGAATATTAAATACTCTTTTGGCACTTTAGTTTGCGGGTAAACGGCACACTACAAAATCAAATGATTCAGTCGCTGCAGGGTAACCTAATTTGGTTTTACATATCTTTATCTACAGAGCCAAAATTCGTTTTGAATTCCAAATGCCATACTCTTTTGCTTTTCTAAAATACTGGTTTGTTTTAAAGAGTAGCTCTTATCATTTACCGAGTGCGCTCTGTTGTGAAATAGATATAACGTTAAATTAGATTATACGCACGAAAGCAAAATACAAGAGTGTACGATAAAAAAATCCACTTTCTCTGTCTACACGAAAACTTAATAAAATATCTACTTCAGAAACAGCAAATATAAAGAAAGATTATAAAAACCATGATATAAAAATATTAATCCGTAACCACCCCCCGCATGCCTGTAGTAAACGCGGAAATACGCTTCCGTAACGCTGTTTAATTATTTTAATCATTCGTTATTCATTAGTAAGTATTTACTTCTTTTTCTATTACATATTGAATCTACAATAACAGACTAATTTTATCAGAAAATTTAGAATTAGAAATTTAGAAACAACTGCACGTGTCATCTCATACTTTTCTTTCTTTCCTTCTCTCATATAACTTCTTTTCAAATGTCCTTTGTTTTTGCTGCTAAGGTACAGTGACGTCATAATTTTTCTCTTCTCCTCTGATTTTTTGTTTTTCGAGAATATTCTCATTCTCTCTTGAGTATATATATATACTCCCGTTCTCACTGACGAATTTACGTTGTTCTTGAATTTGCAAAGGATATCATTTCTCTTTCGAACTTGTACTCTTTATTTCTTCATACTACATGGTTTCAATGGCGAAGGCTCTCTGCTCCGGCAGTGAACGAATAAGTCGTGGAAGACCTCCTTCTGAACAGAAGTCTGAACTAGCATCACCAAAAACTGTCCTTAGTTTTGACAATCAAATCATTTGCCTGTGGCAGCAAAAAGAAGATGTGCTTATTGCAGCAGCAAAGAAGCAGATTTACGATCCATTATCGAGGGCTTAACTTGCAAATTGCCATTTTGTTTAAGAAATAAAAAAATTGGTTTTTTGATTATCATAAGGTTTTTATGTGACCATTTTGAGTTAAAATAAAATAAAAAGGTTGAAAAATGTGTTTGCGATTAAAAAAAATTCCGTCCTCAAAGGGTTAATTAAGATGTACGTTTAGGTTAGCCGTCTTGCCATTCAATCCGAATAACAATAATTATCGGTAAAGATAAACTGCACTGTCTGTGAGTTTCGAGTGTATCAAGAGAATAAATCTACACCTCTAGAATTCTAGATGCCTGTTGCACCAGGAGCTTTCTCCGTAGTTATATTGGATGCAAGTTTTCAACGAAGATTGTCGGGTTAACTTTGTTGAGTATAATGGCAGTCAGAGGTTCAATCCGAATTGAGATGTCGGAGCGGTACTAATTCACATAAAAGAAATGTAGGTACAAGAAGACAGGATCCGGCGGAGGATCTGAATCAAAAATTTCTGTGGTCCTTCAGTTGATCATCCATTGCAGCCTCCTTCATCTATTCGTAGTCGCCACTCGAAGTTTGAGAAGATCGGAGTCTTATCACTGATGTTTGCATGTGATTGTGCAAGGAACATGTGCGTACTGTGAATACATTATGTCTTGCTGTTGCCGATAGCAGAAGAAGAAACAGCAAAAAAAGGTGAGTTACTATTGTGTCGTTATGAAACATGGAATATAACGCTCGAACATTTGATCCAAAATGACTGTTCACGAAGAGATTAAAGACTCAGCAGAACAGGAGGGACGTGAACACACAATTCTTCTGGAAATTGTCACTCAGAATCAATCACTAGATGCGCTTATTGAATTCAAATTTAATTCAAATAATAAAAAACGGACCATATAAATTTTGAATTCAAATCTGCTGGCATCTGCTGGCTTCTTTCGACCATTCAGAATTTTCTCACTGGATGACGAATTATAATGATATTCTCGTCGTCGTGACCAGAAAAAATACCCATGATAATCTCATCGAAGATAATGCTACGCAAGCAATGACACGGCTAAAAGACTGTAAGGGATGTAATCAATTGAAACCTATTTTGAACATGCTCATTGGACCATGACACGTCAAAAAACTTTTCCTACAATGAAACGTCGACAATACTATGAAAAAATAAGCGTCAATTAATAAACTCTCAAATCCGTTCTTTACATACCCTTTCGAGGGTATGTAGAGTATGTAATCAGTCAAAAGCGTTCATCGAAGGGTTTATGAAACGAATAAACCCAAAAAAGAGTATTTCAGCATGTAAAGAACGCATTTTGAGGATTTAATAATCGACACTTATTTTTTAAGGTGAATATGCGACATCTATAAATTTGATCAGTCGATCTTCTGTGCAATCTTCTGTGAAATTTGCTCTTGCGGTTGAAGTTTATAGAATTTAAGACAATATCATCGATGTACTAGAGCCATGGGTCTTATCGGTAAAGACGAACTTCGTTTCTTAACATAAGTCAAGATTGACATATTGCGTATTTCTTTTCTTGGGTGGAAAATCGATCAAACAGTTTTTTTTCGTCTGGTTCAGCAGCCGTGCAGAAGGGTTTGTTCCCAGATTTACTTGATTTTTAAATTGAATGTCATTCTGAGAACTGTCAATCTGCAGTTGTGGTCCAGAAGAAATAAAAGCGGAGACCCTCTTTAGTCACTATGACAGTAATCAGTATTTTAGTTCAATTCGCTCTAGTGGAGAAAGAAGACTTCTATAGATGGTTGATGGATAATCAAACGTCGTGTTCGCTTAAACGACTTCGTTCTACACTCTTTGTTCGAAATGCCGAAGTAACAAGACATTTCCTTCGCACGTAAAGTAAAGAGTTATTTTTAGAGAATCGGTTTGAACAACATGGCACAAACTTCGCCAGTAGATGATCATAGTTCTTCTATGATTGAGCAACCTGTAGGAGATATTGTCTCCGATTGTACATCTCGTGCTCGTCCCGACGCCAACCCAGAGCACCATCGTCTTCAGGGTCGATATTGTCGATTGGAATTACTCAATTCCAATACCAGTTCTACCACCATCAAACAGCTCTATGACGCATTTAAACCAATGGAACAAACTCATTTCACTTATTTGGCATATGGACCGTTCGAGACAGTCGATCAATTCGTCGAATTCATTCGCAAGAAGGAACTGCCTAGTAGTAACACTATATTGTATAGTATCATAGTGAATGATCGAGCAGTTGGCTTTCTTAGTTATTTGAGAATCAAAGAACATCAAGCTACAATCGAGATTGGACATGTGAACTTCAGCCAACAGCTGGTGCATACTCGACAAGGGACTGAAGCAATTTATTTGTTATTACAACATGCCTTCGATACTCTCGGCTACAGACGAGTAGAATGGCAATGTTATTCTCTGAACGCCAATTCACGTAAAGCAGCATTAAGATTAGGTTTTCAATATGAAGGTACATGGTTGAAAGCATGGATCTGTAAAGGTCGATCAAGAGACAATGTGTGGCATAGTATTGTGGACGATGAATGGCCGCTAGTGAAACAGGAATTCGAACGATGGCTGAATGAAGACAATTTCGATGCCAATGGACAACAATTGACGAGACTGAATGCGGCACAAGTCAATCCGCGTAGAAATAAATTATCGGCATAGTCAACTGCTTGAGCAATACATGCGTGAGCAGCATTCATTCACTTGATGATTGTCAATTTTGTTTTTTTTCATTTAATTGATTATGTGTGGATTATGGATTTAAATAAACCATAAAATAATGCATTTGAAGTGTCAGCTGAGGAGATGAAGAAGCGACCATTCAGTTCAATGTTACAGATATTACTACCGGCTATCTAGAAAGCGTAGAATCCAACAGAATAGAACACCCTAGCATCGCAAAAAAGTATCAGTTGTTGTATATCTTTATTGATTCTGATAAAGAAAGGTCGGCGGTCAAAGACCATTATGGATCTAACAATAATAAAGATGTTGTCCGTAAGTGCTCACAGAAAGAATCAGGATCAAAAATTGAGTCGAATGATGTGTATTTCAAAACTTTTAGCTGATTTTCATTTTTTGGTGAAAATCTCGATCGTTTTTCAACACGAAAATACGATGAAAATCAGCTAAAAGTTTCGAAATACACATCATTCGACTCAATTTTGATCCTGATTCCGGATATGATGTTTTTATTGCTTAATACTTGAGTTCTGATAAAGAAAGCTGAGAATTACGGGCACAGTTGAGAATTTTTCGCATCTTATTCAGAAAAAATGAATTTTCTCAGCAATGGAAAGGAATTTTAAAAAAAGCTCTCCACACTTTTAAAGCTTACCATTTGGGCTATCTAACAGTATGTGAATGGGGGACCTATCCCTTAACTCAAAAACCTAGATAGGTTTGCAAGCTGAGAGTATCGACCGCTGAGCTTAGCCAGTTCTGAGCTCAGTCGAAATTTCAGTTTTGACCAAACGTTATTGAAAGAGACCTTTCTAGAATCAGTTTTCAACGTAGAATTTGAAAATATTAATGAGAATAAGATAAAAACGTAAAGGGAAAAAATTGTGAACCATTGTCTGAAAAAGAATAGTTTTTAGCTTGTCGACCTCGTCTCAGTATTTCGCGATTTTCTCCACGAAGAAAAGGATTATTGAAGTTCGAAATGTGTTATTCGGAATCAGCGTCCAAAGATGAACCAGAATATGTATTAAAATCGAAAAAATAAAATTCACTTGAATTTTGATCTAGCTGAACCTTACAAATATCCTAGTATGTTCTTATTCCCATTCCCGAGTCACTCGATATGTGTTTTATTTTTCTTTGTTGTTTCATTATTCTTCCCTACATTGTTGAAACTTTGTTCTTTTCTCTTCGTCATTCTGAGTCACTATACTAGTGTATTATTTTTTCTTGTTTCTGTTTCATATTTCTCTTCGTCGAAATTCTGTTCTTTGCTCTTTGTCTTCAGATTGTGTACACATTCTGTTCTTTCTATCCTATATAAGACGCATTATTCTGTACCACATTCCTTTTTTTTGTTATTCTGCAATTCAGACATATTTTTATAACATTACTATGACCGTACGTGTCGTGTCGTACAATCTTTTAGTGCCCATCTATGCTAATCGACCAGAACATTACTTCAAATGCCAACCTGAATTTCTTCAAACTGATCATCGATGGAACCTGATTCAATCTCAGTTAGAACAAGAGATTGTCCATCATGAAAACACGGTTATCTGTTTACAGGAACTCTCTCTTCCTCTGTTATCTAAACTCGAATTATTTTTCCGTCGATTGAATTACACTTTCTTTCATAATCTTTATGGTGGACGACACAATGATTATATGGGTGTAGGTATGACAATTCCAGTTTCGATGCAACTCAATTCCATTTCTATTATCAAAATTGGGGATCATATACGATCGATCAGTAAATCCCGTAGAAAAAAGACGAATCTTTTAACGTGGGGCTGGGATCTGTGTCAGTTTATCATGAGCAAGTTCAGACAAGTCGCATCTGATCCATGGGAAACTGCTATGGCTAGAGGCAATACCCTCATTTGTTTACATGTCCTGATCGATGGTAAACCACTATATATCGGTACATATCACATGCCTTGTCTCTACAAAGAACCCGACGTCATGGCAATCCATTCTTCTGTGGTGAAAGATTTGATGTTTCAACTGACAGCTGGACAAGATTTTATTTTGGCAGGGGATTTCAATATCAAACCGTGGGATATTTGTTACCAAGCCTTAATAGAGAAAGATTATGCTGGTTGTAACCTTCCGAGATCCAGCACTTTTGAAATCTCTTATCGACGCAATGCTGAACAAGTACTAAAGAGCGCCTATCGAGAGAAGAATGGAACGGAACCTGTTTATACAGATTTTTCTGATACACCAGGCTCACCGAATTTTTGTGCTACATTGGATTACATCTTTTTTTCTGGTTGTCTTACGGTAGAAAAAGTGTTGGAATTACCAGATCATCCGACTGGTGAATCGTATCCTGACGAGACACATCCTTCGGATCATTTGATGATTGCAGCAACATTCCGATTGTTGTAAATTTAAGAAATAGCTTGTGTTTTTTCTAACATTATCAGCAAAATAAATTCATATTTATGTCCGAATTTTATACACATCAGCAAGGGCAACTTTAGATCACGCAAGCAAAATAGGTGTTTTCAGAACGACTAATAATACAGGTATCACTACAAACGACTTAATCTGAACCAAGTTTATTCGACCGAACGGACGAGGGAAGTACCCCAGCTGATAAATCGCTTTTTCAACGAAACCGAGTGGACTATAGGTAATCGACGATGCTGATTCCGAATATCACCATGAATGCTGCTGCTAGGCCTTCAAAGACCGGTCTTCTGGAAAACCAGTTTTCGAGAAAC